>BCIG01000002.1:1015955-1065396 GCA_001599915.1 Symbiotaphrina buchneri | reverse complement strand
AGTGGTAGAATGCAGGTGGGAGATTGTGGGAGAACAGAAGGAACAGGTAGGATCCGTTTTGATGGGGTCAGGGCCCCGGCGTGCTGACAGGGTACGCTAGGCCCGAGAGGGATTTTTCGTCCCTTGTGCAGGAGCGCTATCGCCCGAAACGTATTTTTCGTCCCTCACACAGGAGCGCTATCGCCCGAAACGGATTTTTCGGCCCATCAGGTACCCCGGTACCGCCGCCCGACCGGCCACCGCCTTCGCGTCCGGCCCGCCCATTGGCTCCCCGCCGGCGAGGCCGTCGATTCTGCCGCCAAACCCGGACCCCGTCATGCTCCTTCTAATGGCCATTCCCAGCCTGTCCAGCGCCAACGTGTTCGACGTCTCGGGCTTCACCTGCGTCGTCACCGGCGGCGGCACAGGCATCGGGCTGATGATCACCCAAGCGCTCGTGGCCAACGGCGCCAAAGTCTACATCACCGGTCGGCGACAAGAGACGCTTGATCGCGCGGCAAAAGTGTGGGGTGGCCCTGAGGGGCGTATCATTCCGTGAGTAATGCATCTCGCCATTCTTCAACGCCTGATGAAAGCACTCCCCTCGTCCGTTTGCATCTTAAGTGCAGGCTGAATCGTGAGGGGCAGCTAGCTAACATCCAGAAAGAATGGTCTGCGACGTAACCTCCAAACCGTCCATCTCGCATCTCGTCTCGCAGATCACCGCACTTGAACCCTCCGGGATTCACCTGCTAGTCAACAACGCAGGTATCGCGCGCGACGACGGCACCAAGTACTCCGTCAACGGGACGCCGGATCTCAAGGACGGCCCCCCGCTGGCGGAGTTTCTGTGGAAGAGCGACCCGGCGCAGTGGGCTGAGCTGTTTGCGACGAACACGACGGCGATCTACTTTGTGTCTGTTGCGTTCCTGCCGCTGCTGGTCAAGTGTCGAGAGCGGAATCCGGATTTCTTCCCGAGTGTGGTAAATGTCACGAGTAATTCGGCGGTGCTGAAGATGGGCAGCTCGGGCCAGCCGGGGTATTGTGCTAGTAAGGCGGGTGAGTGAGACTTGAATTTCGCTCTTTGCCCCTGGCCTCCTTCACACTCTTTTCCCATTCAATACTGCCGGAGAGAAGGTTACAGAGCGGAATCCGTCCCAGGGGCATACCGCTGACCCAAAATGCATATACAGGCGCCACGCACCTCTCGCGCGTTCTCGCGCACTTATTCACACAATGCGGCGTGCGCGTCAACTGCATCGCGCCGGGCATCTTCCCGAGCGAGATGACGGCAGGCCCTGCCGACGAACACAACAAGTCCGACCTCAAGGACTTCAAGGCGTATAGTCCTGCAGGCCGTCCCGGAAATGATGTCGATATGGCAGCGCAGATCCTGTACTTGGCTAGCCGCGCGGGGAATTTCGTGAATGGACAGCTCTTGCTTCCAGATGGTGGGTTGACGCTGAATTTGGCCGGCGGCGTCGACGTAGGAGGGGATGGGATGGGTGCAGAGACAGTCAGATGAGGGGAGTAGGGACTGGGGAGTGGAAGTGGAGGGCTTCATGAAGCATTGAACAGCAGATATAGCGTAGATGTATTCAGGTCCAAATGGGAAGAATAGGGATGACAAAGGAAAGACATATGGGTAGCCGGACATTAATCTACCTCTCCGATTGATCTCATTCCCGTGCCCTCACAGCCCTACAACAACGTCCCGCCATCTGTATCGCATAGTCAGTACACCCAACCACTCCAGGGCTCAAAAGGCCCCGCGTCGCGTTTCTCTCACTCACCGATCTGCACCAACGTGCCCGTCGCAAAATCCGCTCTGACCGCATAAAGATACGCCTCCGCAATATGTTCCGGTCTTGCCACAAACCCCACCGGCAACTTCTTCGCCGCGTCCTCAAACAGCGCCTGCTGCTCCTCGGCCGTCTTACCCAGCTTATCCCACAGCTCCGTCTGCACCAGCCCGGGCACGACGCAGTTGACGCGGATGCGCTTGTCGGCCAGATCCGCCGCGAGCCCTTTGGTCAGCGTCAGTACCCCACCGTTGAGGCCCCCGCCCACCGCGGCGTTGCGCCCGGGCTTGAGCGCGGCCATGCCGGAGGTCAGTGTCAGGGATCCGCCGGGTCGGATGATGTCGTGCTTGAGGATTGCTGCGCAGGGGCGTGTTAGCAGGATATATATACCCCTTACAACTCCCTCTTTCCTGCGTCCTTACCTTTCCCCGTGACGACCGCGCCCCAGAACTTGACTCCAAACAAGTGCTTCGCCTCTTCCAGGTCCAGCTCCTGCAAGCTCCCGCGGATGATCTTATCCACGCTCGAGAAGACGATGTGATCCACGGGCGCCAGGCGCAATAGGAGCTCTACAAACGCCGCTTCGTCGCGCACGTCGCCCACCGCGCCTTGCACGTGCGGGCTGACGCTGCGCAGACTCTGAACCGCGGACTCGACCCGCCCGGCCGAGGAGGAGATCACCGTTACGTGCGCGCCTGCATCGAGGAGGGCTTCGGCGGCGCCGTAGCCGATTCTGCGGCCGGGGGTTAGCTGAGGCGATAATGGGGAAGGGCGGGGAATGGCTTACCCGGATGAACCCCCGATGACGAGGATTTGTTTGCCGACGAGCTTATCTGTATATTTGCCCATGGTTCGTGAGTCAATATATAGTTAATTTGGGCGTGCAGCGGTGAAAGGTGGAGACAATTGTTTTACTTGGTGGTGCAGGAGACAATGCGTGGGTGTCTCTTCATTTGTAATTCTCGGTGGGGTATATTGCCCGGCTGCTGACGTGCTTCGGGTATCTCGGCCAGGCAAGGGCGCCGGTAAGGCCAACAACACGCTCGCTTTACGCTTGTAGATGTGGATGTGTTTGGGCCAACCTATGTAGAAGTAAAACAGGAAAGTGATTCAATGACCATCTCGTTTTCTCTTAGTTATAAAGATCAGATGTTTCAAGAAGAGATCGATAGATTAATATTAATCTCCCGGTGTAGGTATTAATAAAGTTGTCTAAATAGAAAATCACCTTTCACTTGATAGTTGATTGATAATTCTTCTTCTGAATTTATCTATGAATCAGTCCATCCACTAATTGTTTCACCTTGATCAATGGATCAAAGGATCGACTTTGCTGGCCAACCAGGATAGTCGATGAGTGGCCCAAAACATCCCCCGATCTCCAGGTGAAACAACAAAAAGCTAAACCGAAAGCCCATAACATAGCGAATACTCCATGACCATGGGAACGTAGAGACTCCTTCATGAACATCCGTAGCCGGTGTTGGTGTTGCAAAACTTGTAGGTCTGATACCGACAGATCAGCAAACTGCAGTCCAGTCTCGAAGGGGGAAAAAGAAAGGGCTGCACTCACCCCAGATGCACTCCCATCACCCAATTTCAACGGTGTCTGGCCGCAGCTCATCGGATCATAGTTCAGCACATGATTGAAATTCGCACCATCTCTGCGTTGCTGAAAATCCAGACACTCATAGAACTCCCCGCTCCACTCAAACACCGTGAGCGAGCCACAGACCTCCACCATATCCGGCACGAAGACGACATACCCTACATCGCCGAGCGCGAGGCTGAACGATTCCGTCTGGGTGTTCGTCTCGGTCGTCGACCAGCTATAAGACGCGCCCAGCGAGACCTGGCCCGTTACTATCTGCTTCAGCGTGCCACCAAAATTGATCCCGCCCGACACCGTCCAGGTATCTGTCACCGAGGCGCTGTACGCTTTGCTCAGCGTGCAGCCCTCCTGCGCCGTGCACTCGGTGACGTCGCTGACCTGCTGCGCCGCGCCGCGCTGGATCGTCGCTTGCGCGTTGCAGAACAGGCTGCATGTCGACGTGATCCGCCCGTCGGCCACCCCGCGACTGCACTGCCCGGACCCGATCGAAGTCACGCTGCCTTGACTAGGCGCTTCTTGTCGGACGCCGAGTGAGGATTCTCGTGCGCCTTCTTCGTCGCCGGAGGAGGTGCGCACTGGTTTCCCGGAAGAAGAGGGGATGAGGATTTCGAGGTTGGTGAGGTTCATTGTGGTGCGTGCGGAGAGCCGTGCCGCGGGATCGGAGGGCGGGGTGGCCCAAAGAGGGCTGGCGAGGATGGATGTAGTGGCGGCAGCCAGGAGGATGAGGGGCCCTTTCATGATGTGTGTGGAGCTTAGAATGGGGTCGTGCTGGGATGAGTAGAGTGATTGACGGAGAAGGGAGATATCAAGAGAATTCTGAAAGTAAGTGCGTACTCTCTGCACATGGATCGATGTATCATCACAGCGGCATTTCAAAGCCTTTTATATCTACACATCTTCAACCACTTCGTCAACCTTAAAGCCCCCGTCTGTCAATACCAATCTGGCCAGTATAATTGCAGATACTCCCACAATGGACAGCAGCAAGGCTCAGCAGGCATGCGACCCAAATTTCAGAGCCTGCAGTTATGGAGCGGTGTCTATTCCCATGCACCGGAGTATTGTCGCACAGAAAGGTTGCATGTATATAACATGGTGCACCGCCCAGCTGTGTAAGTGTAACACAACAGTCGCAGCAGAGGACTACAAGGCTGAGCAAAGGTTCTAGTCACACTTAGAATCTGCAGTAAAGGACGTGTATCTATTCTTATCCTCAGACAGGGTTGCACAGGAACGTCGCCTGTCTAGCATAGATAATGTTCGCCCAACTGTGTGTTGAACAAAAAGGTTGCCTGTATAATCTAATGCACTGCGCAGCTGTATTACTGCAACACAACGTCGCACTAAAGGACGACAAGGCTCAACAGGAGTTCTGGTCACACTTCAGAATCTGCATAAAGGATGTGTATCTATTCTTGTCCTCATGCATAGGGAGGTCGCCTGTATAATCCCAGCTAGGTACATGTGACACGACGTCGCACTGAGAGCAAGGATCAATAATTGCATTCGCTAAGCCACCGCCTGGGTTCTACGGTCGAGCCTTATGTGTCTGAGTTCTGCATGTATCATACGTGGCTGTTGCTGGCGTAGCTTTATGTCTGGCAGCCTAGGCTGACAACTTCATCAGGTTATCGTGGGACCGATTTAGCGTCTGCGAAGAATCGAATTGCGAAGCGGGAGGATGCGCGGGTACGGGACCAGAAGAAGCCGGAGAAGGTATGGAAACTATAAAGAAAGCTCAGCTCGCACCTCATTGATATTCGGTCAACAAGTCCTCATCCGTTCCTCTTCTCCCAGAAACAACCGGTTTGATCACATCATAGCCGGGGCTCCTGATCACTGTCTCAAATCCACAACCTTCAGAACCTTCCCAAGCGTCGTAACCCCACCCACAGAATGCGTTCTCCCCAGCTCCGCTCCTCGCTCATCCTCACCTTCGCCGCAGCCAGCGCGCTCATCCGCTCCGCCGCGGCTGCAACCTGCTATTCCGGCCCAACCTGGGAATACGAGACGAGCACATACGCCGACAGCTGGGCCGTGCGGTCGAGCATGTGCAGCGAGGTCACCAACGCCGCTTGCCGCACGCTCGGTGGCACTACGACCATCTGCGAGGTGCAGAGCGGGGACGTCTACGCGGTCGAGCGGATAGCAGAGATGATGCTATGAGTGTGTGCTGGGTGAGTTGCTTTTTTTTTCTTTCTTTTGGCTTTTTTCAGTCCTCGTCTGGTTGCTTTCCTGTGTTCCCACCCAGTTCAGGCCGATCGGGCGGATGGGCTGATACTGTGTGGGTGCAGGACGCGTATAACGATATCATCAACCAGTGCATATACAACAACCAGCCTGGTGGCTTCTACACGTACAATGATATGGTTTTCTCGGTCCAGCCTATCAAGGTCAACCAAGGGCTGGTGAACAATTGAGCCTAGGAGAGGATGTCCCACTGGCGATTGGACGGACCAAGGCACGAGACACACCCCGAGGATTTAGGGCAGAAAGCATAGGAAAAATAGTATCAATTGTATTCGTAGCTAAGAAAGCTAATTTGGCTCGCGGGCCGTCATAAGAATTGCTTCGGCAGAAAGGCATCAATTGAAGCATCGTGCGTTAAGCCATGAGCAATCATCCATAAGCCACGGACTTCGGACCTCCCTCCGTCCTGTCGCACTCTAGTCTATCTTTTCGACGACTAGTTATCGAGGATATGACCCTATCCCCAGCAGCAAATGCATTAGCACGACTCCCGTCCACCAAAAAGGAAAACATGCACACACACACACAGGCATACAGGCATACACAGGAGCACACTCCCTTTACGCACGGCTCCGCCTCTGCGTCCCGCTCAAGGGGTAATTATCATGCAGGTCATCGCTCACCTGCGTCGAGATACTGCCATGCTTGCCAGGCCGGGCACGCTTCGCCTCTTCACTGATCTCCAATGGTTTGCCTCCCGGCGGATTAACTAGGGGATTCGTCGAGTTGGGCTCCGGCATGCTGCCTTTCATGCCGGTACTACCGCCACTGACGAGGTTTTCGGCTTTGTTGACGATGCTGCTGCCGGTCGAGTTCCCGGTTCCCGGTTTGGCCTGAAGGGTCGGTGCTCCCAAAATCACCTTCGGACCGCACTTTGGATTCGGTCTGCGACCCGCCGGTTAGGTGCTCGTTGGGACCTTGGTCCGCGGCGGTGGAGGACTCGTTGGTGCTGGATATGGGCTGTGAGCCTGGTGCGGGGTGGTCGGTCGAGCTGAGGCCGGCGAGGTTCTTGGCTTTGTCGACGAGGGAAGTCATGGTGGGCGAGTTGGTGTTTAGAACAGACTTGTATTGTGTTTTGGGTGTGTCTGACGTGGATCAGGCGTTGGATGTGCGTGTGGTTTATTGCAAGGTGAGTTGCAAATGGATGGTGAGTGATGGCGTTTTTATCTGCTGCTTGTTATTGTCTGAAGGTTGGACGATGGCGCAAGATAACAGCGGGGGTCCAGTATGACGCACGTCGCTTGTCGATCCTGGCTTGGCGGGGTGCAGCAGAAGCGGGAAGGCACAGCCCCCTTCTCCCTCTAGATCACCAGCCTGTAAAAGGCATCGCTGCCATTCGTTCATTGACCGCACCTGCTGGTTCTAGACATTAGCAAGGACCTGCTGACATCTTGTCACACGCTGTGATTTGTTCTGATAGGTTGACTGGATTATCAAGAAAGCCACTGATGTCGGATACGTGCCAAGCCATCGCGATGCGATGTCGCACCAAGCGAGGAGGGGTACTTCCGACCTCGTACCTTCTTAGAATGAGCTGATAGGAGAGATCCAGAACATGCACTGGAGGCAAAGACCGCGTGATGAAATTTATCTCGAAAATCTGTACGACCAGATTGTTGAACATCCGGACCAGGAGATCGACGTCTCATGGGTCAGTGCCATCACCAGACCTACATTCTGTTTGATGGGTGGAGATACGCAGTGAACAAATGGCCCTCTCCGTGCCCGTCGGAGACCTGATAATCCGTAGTAGCTTCGGCACAGGACTCTGCGTAAGGTAGCTTATGTAACGATGTAACCGCGAAAGCGGGGTCGCCGCTTACTTGAGTGGGGGTCATTAATCTCCGACGCTCATCTCACCGCGCTCCCCAACTCTGTGTTGTACTACAGTTTTCAAGACTGCAAAACAAAACAAGATGGCGAACACAGTACAAGTCGAGTTGCCCACGGGTATGGTACAGCATGAGTCTACGATGGAACCACTACAAAGCTAATTAGCGCGTACAGGCCAAAAGTATCAACAACCAACCGGCTTGTTCATCGACAACAAGTTCGTCCCTGCGAAGAGCGGGCGCACATTCGAGAGCATCAATCCCTCGTAAGCGCTCCAGACCAAGCGCTCACTGGTCTGGTCCGACGGCTGAATGCTGCTGATCTAGGACCGAAAAGCCCATCTGTGCCGTCCAGGAAGCCGGTCGCGAGGATGTCGACATCGCCGTCGCCGCAGCCCGGAAAGCCTTTCGGCACGGATCGCCCTGGCGCTCAATGACTCCTGGCAAACGTGGGGTTCTGCTCCAGAAGCTCGCGGACCTGATGCAAGAGTCGGCCGACTTGCTGGCGTCTATCGAGGCATTGGACAACGGCAAGGCAAAGTCCAAGGCCATGGGCGATGTGACAGCCTCGGTGTCGGTCTTGAGATACTATGCTGGATGGGCGGATAAGATTCTCGGACAGACGATTGATGTGGAGCCACAGCGCTTCGCGTTTACGCTGCATGAGCCGTGAGTAGAGTCTCAGGAGTCATGTGAGCTGAGATGAGATGTGGTCGCTGACTGCGGGCAAGGATCGGTGTTTGCGGGCAAATTATCCCGTGGAATTTCCCTCTCATGATGTTTGCTTGGAAGATCGCACCGGCGCTGGCGTGCGGCTGCACGATTGTGCTCAAGACTGCGGAGCAAACTCCTCTTTCTGCCCTACTGGTCGGTGAGATGATAGTCAAAGCCGGCTTCCCGCCAGGTGTTGTCAACATCCTCAGTGGATTCGGTCACACGGCCGGAGCAGCCATCGCGGAGCATCCAAATGTAACGTTCTCTCGTTACAGACGTGTGGTTGACAGCCAAGTGTGAAGCTGACATATTACCACAGGTCGACAAGGTCGCCTTTACTGGGTCGACGCTCACCGGCCGCAGCATCCTCAAGGCAGCCGCCAACTCCAATTTGAAGAAAGTCACGCTCGAGCTGGGTGGCAAGTCGCCTCAGATCGTCTTCAAAGACGCTGATGTCGACGAAGCAGCCAAATGGGCCGTCAATGGCATCTTCGCAAACCACGGGCAGAACTGTACGTCCCCTCCCTCTCCTGACCCCCCAAGCCTCTAACAACCCTCCACACCAGGCATCGCCGGCTCGCGACTCTACATCCAAGAAGAGATGTACGACACCTTCATCGACAAGTTCATCTCCCACGCCAAGGAGATCCAAGTCGGCGACCCGTTCGCCAGCAGCACGACGCAGGGCCCGCAGGTCTCGCAGCGGCAGTTCGATACCGTCATGAAATACATCCAATCAGCCCGGGATGAGGGTGCGAAGATCGCGTTCGGCGGCCAGCGTGCAGCGAAAGTTGGCTACTTTGTCCAGCCGACGGTCATCACGAACGTGACCAAGCAGAACCGCGTTATGCGCGAGGAGATTTTCGGACCGGTGGTGTCGGTTGCCAAGTTCAAGGATGAAGAGGAGGTGGCGGAGTTGGCGAATGATACGACATAGTAAGCCTTTGCCGTCTTGATCACCGTCCCACATGCACATACATATATACTCCCTTCCTATTCCGCTCGACCTTTATGGTCCTTCCTTGCTTTGCTTGCTTACTTTCATCCCGCATACCTTCTGACCAAGCAAAACAAACACAGTGGTCTCGGCGCGGGCGTGTACTCGCAGAACATGAAGCAAGCGCTGAGGATGGCGCGGCGCGTAGAGGCCGGCACCGTCTACGTCAACTGCTACAACACGACGCACCACCAGGTGCCCTTTGGCGGATACAAGACGAGCGGCATTGGCCGGGAACTGGTAAGCTTGCTCCTTCCTCACCCGTCATAGGTTTTCCTTTCCTTTTGAGATCTCTGGACGGAGTGGCGTTTGTTGTTGTGATGGCCCGAGTGGTTTGCTTACGTTGTGGCTTGTGCAGGGGAGCTATGCGCTGGAGAATTACTGCCAGGTCAAAGCCGTCCATGTCAACCTCGGCATGAACCCGCCGAGCGCGAAGCTTTAGATGCTTGTGCGTTGGTGAGCGGAAAGGCATCTCAAGTGCGGAAAGTACACGCGGATGGCGGGATGGCGGGATGGTGACGGAGTGGCCAGGATGCTTGGAAAGCTACTTCATCACGTCCGCATGGGACTGGGCGAACGAAGACAAAAGTAGGGAGGGGCAAGAGAGAGTCAAGAACATCTGTGGTCATGTAATCTGTTGTCTGGAGAAGACAAGAAGAAAACCATGTTCGGAATTTGAAAAGCATGTAGCAGACTGGCAGGCAAAATTCAGCGTTTCCCGGCCCTCTCGCCTTGCAGTCTCGCGCGCCTTAGAATCCGGCAATGCCAGAAGATGCCTCCAGCCCACCTACGCCTGGCCTCTTTTAGCCAGCGCCACTGAGAGTCGGTGTCCTATCCGTTCCGTTGCCGGCTGGACTGAGGCCCCCAGAGGCTTCCGGAGCCCGTTGCTGCACTCAGGCGGGAGCACTACCGCATCCAAAGCCGGTCGCTCGCTCACCACTCCTCCAGCGTTCCTCGAGGGCCGGGGACGTCACCTCCTCCCGATCCCAATATCCATGCATCCAAACCTCCCCCTCCCATCAGTCCTCCTCTCCAACAATCCGATCCACGCTCGCCCCAAGATAAACCTTCAGCATCTTCTTCGTAACCTTCAAGACCTTAACATCCACCACCTCCACGCCCGCCTTCTCATACGCCTGCAGGCGATGACAGCCTCCAAACGCAAAATAGTAATCCTTATCCTGCGCTTTGGAGTGGTAGTGCAGCACGTCGACGGGCGGCAGCTTCCCCGGCTCGATCGCCTCGGGCGGCGGCTGTGGGATGTAGCTGCATGCTTGGCCCTGCAGGGTTTCGACCATGCTGTCCACTTTGCGCGCGTCGATGACGGGTGGGATGGGGCGGATGAGGGAGGAGAGAGGGAGGGTTGTGGTGCGCAGGTGGGTGGATTGGATCGAGCCGGCGAGGGCCATGGTTGGCGATGATGGATGTGGTGATGTAGTGGCTGGTTTTGGAATGTGTACAGTTGTGGAGCAACTGCTTGTGGTTTTGCCTTCGCGGGTGTTTATACAAGATATTCGGGATGTATTCAATTCAAGAGCTCTAACTTCCCGCAGGGGCTCGCAGCGCCGTTATATGCAAAGCACGAGGTTGCGCATTTGAAATCGCGGTGGGTCCTTTTCGCGGTTCTAGACCAGCCGTGACTAAACGGCCGCGTCGAGCATCGGCCATGACGTACACGTGTACTTCCGGAGCTAGTTTTGCCTTGGCACTATACCCGATTTGGCACTCTCTCTCCAACGGCTCAGACTCATCCGAACCTTGGTCACCTCCGTTGTCGGCGTCCGAGAAACTAGACTTGGTATACTGGGGCGACAAGGCTGAAGGTGATCTGTGCGGACTATGTACGGTTTGCATACGTGCAGTGTGCTATAATGACAACTTGTATTCTCTCTACCGATATGTCTCTATGTACTCTATCCATCCGATTCTATCATCGAATCCTACCACTCAATCACTGTCTCCTGTCCGATCATGAAGGGCATCTCATCCACTCCCTCATCTAGCTGGAGCCCGAGTTATCCGCGCACGAAAAGGCCGAGCCTATACGTCCATCAGTCAGTCACACGCCTCGCTACAGCTCGCAGACACCTCAGAGGACTCAAGACTCACCAATCTCCCCATCGGCATAAGCATCGATAATCTGTTGCACGATACCATACGTGCCTCCGATCAAGAAAAAGATGCCCAGAGCCGGCAGCAGCCAATGCGCCCAGAAAGCCGCCTTCTGCGCTACGCTGCCGCGCCGCCAGTCCCAGTGGTCGTACAGCCACAGCCAGCCGGGCAGCGCGATGGCGATCGGCGCGAAGCACACGCTGCCCGTCAGCGCGATCAGGTAGTTGAAGATGGGGATCCCCTCGGCGAGCACGAAGGCCAGGCTGGCGAGCGTGAGGACACAGCCGCTGCGTAGTGGATTAGTGGATCATGATGTATAGGTGCTTGGTGGGGAAGGGATGAGATGCGATGGGGGGGAGACGTACAACCAGACGCCCCAGTGCACGAACGTGTTGGCCTGCAGGTGGATGGAGTTACGCAGGATGCGCACGAAGACGTATTTGGCCGCGACGTGCAGGTACAGGCACGCACTAACGATCAGGCCTGGCATACCGATGCCGTAGGCGACTTTCTTGACCATCGTGCCGGCGCTCTATCCACACACATTGTTAACATCCGATCTCCCCAAAACACTTTTAGGGAAGGAAGCTACATACGCCCAGCGAAGGGTTGGCAACCCACTGGCCGCACCAGCGGTAGACGACCAGACTGAAAGTGAGATACGCCGCCGCGACGAAACCCATGCACCAGAACAGCGCCTTGCGGTAGTCCTTGGGCCGGCGCATCTCGGAGATGACGGGCAGGAAGGCGGATGTCCCCGCGGATGAGACGAAGATGGTTGCGGACGCGGTCATGCCGGCGATGAAGGTCGGGTGCGCGATCACGTAGTATCCGAGTTCGTAGTCGCCGGTCTGAGGCGCGGCTGCGGGGCGCGAGCGGGTCGTGACGCCGATGCTAGACATTCATACATGTTAGAACCTTCCGCGCGGATAAGAGATGGGGAAAGGGATCCGGGGAGATGGGTGTGGGGCTTACACGACGATGAAGACGGCAATGAAGATGGACACGAAGCCGACCCAGGTCAACCAGCCGATCTTCTCGAACTTCCGTACGCTAGCCGCGAGGGCGACGATGATGGTCGCGATGAAGGTGAACCACACGGTGCATTCTGAGTGGTTGGACAGTGCGTTCAGGCCGATGGAGACACCGAGGATGCCGGACCCGGAGCACAAGACGTATCTGTATGGTAAGCAGTGGGTCAGCATATGATAACCTCACTGGAAGCAGCGCAGAGAGAAGCATGGCAAGGGCCGAGGGCAAGCTTACGCAACGATGAACAGAAACCCAGCAATTTCCCGCGTCACCACGCCGCCGACGTGATTCGCCATGTCGGCGATACTGTGGCAGCGCGGGTGGTTGTTCCTGAAATCACCCTGGATCATGGCCGTATCTATTTCCTGCCGTCAGAACTCCATCTCCAGTCTCTACCAATGACGAGCGGGAACAGGTACGGGATGCATACAAGTATTCAACGCACTCCACCCCAAGATGGACAGCGCTCCGCCCACAGCGCCAAGGGAGAACATGGCCGTGGGAATACTCAGCACACCGGTAGCGAAGATGACTTTGAGGAAGATGACGGTGGCTCGCGGCCACCCGACGGTGCGGAAGTCGACCTTGTCCTCGGCGATCTGGAAGACCTCGCCGTCGTCCTCGTCGAAGACGGGCTCGACGCCGGCCTCGCCGAAGTCCCGCAGGATCTTCTCGCCGTGCTCCATGCTAGCCCGCGCGCCGTGGTGCTGTATCTTCTCTGTCGACCGCTTGCGCGGAGGGGAGTCCGAAGGGGTGGACATTGTTTTTTCTTCTGGACTGTCTTTCTTTGCTTATGTTGGCCTGTATAAAAAAGACGACCCGAATGACTCGGATGTAAAATAAAGAAGAAAGAGGGTGGCGGGCAAAGGTAGACAGTAGGCTAGGAAAGCGAAGCAGATCGCGACAGGGGCAGCTGGTGTTATAAGGATGAGATCAGCGCTGCATGGCTACGTCCGATAGGGGCCCCATCCCTCCATGCCACTATCTCTCTATCAAACGGCATGCTCGAAACAGGTAGGTAAGGCCCGCACGTCGTTGCTGACGCCCACTCTTCCCCCCGGAAAAGCTACACCACGGCCAAGTTGCCGGGACTTGGTTGCCAATTCGATAGGGAAAGGTACCGTGTACATAATACCGAATTCTCATCGCACAATGACATTGCATGATACGGAAAACAGCTATCGCAAAGTAGGCCGTCCGCTAGTTCGGATCATCGATAGTACAGTGCTCGAGTGGTAGCCGCACATGGACGTTCGCCCCGGCTTATGATCGCCCCTCCTTCTTACGTCGTTATTGGTTCCCCCAGCACTGCCTGCAGCGCTTCCAACGAATCACGCACCAGAGCCGGATTGGGATCTCACCCGGTTCCCCTCCCCTGCGCCACTGGCGGAAGTAGAAGCTACCTTATCAACCTCCAGGGTGCTCTTATCAAGGCATTTTCCGCCAACTTCCACCCATTTATCGCAGGAAACGTGCGTTGTGTGCGCCCCGTTAAGGTTACGGTGTAGCATGGCGACAGGGGTGCTGATAATGGATGGATGCCACCCGGATACTTGGGTTCTGGTGATTGCTGATAAGACACTGATAACGTCGTTTGTGGTGGGTGATAACGCTCGTTTGGGGCGGATAGGGGCGCGAGCTAGGCTAGGCCTCCGGCCCGAAATGTTGGCGTCGGGGGTTGGCCGCCTTGGCGGGGATGATACGCCTGTTTTTGATACCGTAGAGACCACACTTCACCTGAAGCCCACGGCATGAGAGAAGCGGTGGTTTGGTTTCTTCAGGGAATCTTTGAAGTCTTATGCAGAGCAGTAGCGGCCGTTGTTCACAGTTACACTCTACATGTATAACAGAGTGCACATTTCTCGGCAAGAGTTATATCGAGATTTCTACGGCATTTGAGTTGCTGGCCGTGCCGGGACCCGGGGACTAGCCGATCGGCTGACGATACGGTGGCCCATCGCAGCTAGCTCATGAAGTGCTGTTGACGACAGACATATTTCGCGTGTAGAACATGATGAGGCCTATGCTTATATGTATTAATGCTGTAGCTCATCTAACACAGCTCCATCCTGCAGCAGCTCAGATACGACGCAGCTTTGTGATGTGTAGACCATGATGATGATTGTGCATGGTTGCATCAAACGAGGCAAAAGCATTGCCCAACAACCAGAGACCCAACAACGTCCATCTCGCATGCATGTAGCCGAAGACTGGTTCTCCCTTCCACATGCATTGCTGACCCTCTGTCACACTCCATGCTTGGCTGGGTGCTTGAATATCTCATGAGGCTCTGCACAAATCGAAATCCTATCCCTCTTGACGTTTCATTCCTTCATGGCTTGACCATCCCAACCAGCTCCTCATACTCGCCGCTATTCTGCAACATCTGCCAGAATGGGCCTTTGTTATCAACCAGTTCTGACGGCTTGCCGACCCTATCATTACCCCAACCCTCGTCAGCCAGCCCTTTCGCGAACGGCCACGACATGGCTTACAGGAAGGAAAATACCGACAGAAAGTTTGCATGAAACTCCTAAGGAACAGGACTTACTCAAGCACCTCCCCACCGCCCAACACAACAATCCGATCATAATCAATCACCGTCCTCAGGCGATGCGCAATCGCCACAATCGTGCTGCCGGCGAACTCCTCGCGCAGCAGCTCCTGGATCCGCACGTCCGTCTGGTAGTCGACCGAAGCCGTCGCCTCGTCCAGCAGCACGATCTTCGAGCGCCGCGCCAGCGCGCGCGCCAGCGACAGGATCTGCCGCTGCCCGTGTGAGAAGTTCTCCCCGTTCGCCGCAACCGGCGTCGAGAGTGTGATTTTAGACCTGGGCACGTCGGTAGCGGGTTCGGAGATACCATCGACAGGTGCTGTTGGTGAGAGAGGCTTGACTGTGTCGGAGTTGGCGCCGCTGCGGTACGATGACAGCGCGGAGATGGACGTGCATGCCGTCAGGGCGCTTTCCAGCTCCGAATCGCTGACTTCGCCAAAGGGATCGAGGTTTGTGCGGACGTCGCCGGCGAACAAGACAGGTTCCTGTGGGATCATGGTGATGCGCCGCCGCAAGTCGTGAAGACGAACTTTGTTCACCTCGATGCCGTCGATGAGGATCTCGCCTTCCACGATAGTCGTAAACCGTAGCAACGTCAGCCCAAGCGTGCTCTTCCCGCTGCCCGTACGGCCGACAATGGCAACTCGCTCTCCAGGCTGGATCTTTAGGTCCAGGTCCTTGAGTACATCCGGGCCCTGTTCACCATACCGGGCCGTCACGCCTCTGAACTCAATTCTACCTTGCGCTGGCCATGCTGCCGGCACCCGGAAGGGTTTCTCGGCTACATTCGGCTTCTCCTCGGGCTCAATTGCGGTGTACTCCTGCATACGCTAGTAGCTATTAAGCTCGATCTCCAGCGCGTTCAATGTACGGACAAACATTAGGATCGCCGTGCTCAGGCCTATTGCATTCGTGAGCGAGAAGCCCACCAGTCCCGCCGATACGCTGCCAGCCTTGACATATGCCACGCATCCAGCCGCCAGCGCCACCGTAGCGGCGCAGAAGTCCGAGCGCACGCACACCCACTGGTTGCTGTTGTACTGCGCCTCGGCGACCCGGGCATGGGTGGCCAGTTTCACGGCAAGCAGCTGCTGGAAGAGCTCGTCGAAGCCGTGGCGTGCGCGGATGGTTGAAAGCCCGGATACCGTGTCGGTGAAGTGGCTCAAGACGGGCGAGTATGATATCGAGTTCAGCCGTTTGATGGATATCTGGGCGCGCGTGTACATCTCCCCGAGCGCGAATCCGATGCCGCATATGACTGCAGCTGGCAAGGCGAAGATTGGCAAGATAGAGGCGATGCCACCGATGCGCAATAAGAATCGAAGGCCATAATCGAACGACATGCGAAGATACTCTACTAGCACTTGGTCCAATGAGGAGGTGTCTTTTCCGAAACGATTGATCGCGCGACCAATGGGATTTTCATCGAACCAGGCGATTGGAGCTGCGAGGATGCCGTGTACAACAGATGTGTGCAGTTTCCGGGCAGCGCGCCACGCGCCATACTGATAGATCAGCGTGTTACCGCCTTGTAGTAGAAGAAAGGCAAAAGAAAGGGCGGCATAGATGCCGAGATAGAAGGCTAGACTGGGAGGGGGATCCGTAGCATAGGCTCCTGTCCAGATAGAGAGCCACAGGGTAATAGTGAAGAAGCAGATCTGGACGGTGCTGCTGCTCAGGATGGATAGTGTGGCATAGGGCCACCCGCCAAATTGAAGCATGTACTGGAAGACTTCGAAGTCGTGAGCATTTCCAGACGTTGTTAGGCAGAAAGAGAGCTTACAAAGTGTTCTAGGCACGCGCCCTCTAGCTCGTACCTCCTCCTTTATTCTTTGTCGTACTGGTCCAGCTGGAGCTTCACTCTCCGAGACTGTCTTGGATGTATCACCAGACGGAGTAGCCGCTCCTTCCGCTATAGTGCTGGCGGAACTACCAATTTGCCATGCTGCATGAGCATCTGCGCGGTCTTCGATGGAAGTTACCATGCCATGATCTAGCGTGACCAACATGTCTGCATCCTGCAATGCGTTTGGAAGTTGTGTTACAAGAATAACTGTTCTATCCTTCAACAAGCCTCGTCGAAAGCATTTATCATATACAGCTGTCGTGGTGTGTATCCAGGGCTGAAAATACATCGTCGAACATCAGAACCGATGATGGCGAGTAGAGAGCTCTGGCAAGAGCCAGCCGTTGGCGTTGACCACCGGACAGAGTTGCTCCCTTCTCTCCAACTTCTGTCATGTCGCCATCCGGGAATTGTTGGATATCCTGGATAAGGCCAGCAGCCTCGACGACAGTGTTATAGCGTCCCTCATCGTAGACGCTGTGGAAGAGGATATTATCGCGAATGGTAGCAGCCTGCAACCAGGCTGTTTGCGCCACATACCCTATATCGTCGGGGCACGTCGCACTGCCTTCTTCCAGGACCGTTTCACCTAAAAGTGACAGCAACAGTGATGTCTTGCCGCTTCCGGTGGGTCCTGTGATTACATTGAATGCCTTTTCTCGGAATTGAATGGAGATGCTCCTCAATCGGAACTCGGCAATGGGTGTCCTTCGAAAGGTTGCATTTCCTAAGGCTGGTGGACCGATAGGATGCCGCTTGACCTTCACCGTGACTCGAAAAAGTGGTCCAGACGTCGAAACGATTCTGACCCTTGCGCGATCCAACGTCCAACTCCCGAAAGCAACATGAATTGGACTCGCAAGGTATCGATGATAGACAAAGCAGTAAATGCGGCAGGGGCCGTCAGTTGTTTATCCGTGAGGAGGACAAAGGACGAGAACATGACCAGAAGTGTCATTAGTGGCAAGAGGTCACTGCACATGAACACGCCAGCCAGCCACAAGCTGCGCCTCCAGATCCGGTTTTGTTCCAGTGCACGGATACTGTTGACTTTCTGTGCCATCGCATCTTCCCAACCGAAGTATTTTAATGTTCGAATTGAGCCAAGGTATTCCGTTATTCGTGCGAGCCTCTGGTCTGCAGCCTGTAAAAAACTTCTTTGCACAAGCGATAACCGGCGCGAGATGTATGTTGGAAGTGGAAAGAGGATGAGCACAGTGGCGATGTCGATCAAAGAAGGCCAGCCTAACATACGATAGAGGAATGTCATGGCCAGGGTTATGGAGATGGTGCCCGACGTGCCGGCTAACACAGTGTCTCTACAGTTGTAGATAGATTCCACGTCTGTAGACATGAGAGTGGAGATATTGGCTTGTGACCGTTTCGCATCCTTGCGAGAAGATTTGGCGTCCGCTTTTGCACCGCTGCCAATGACATCAATAGCCGTTGTTGCATCATAAGCGATCGAGGTTATTGCTGTCTGATAGATCTCTTGAACCAGCGACATATTGAGTCTAACGACGAGGCGCATGCTGGTGAACAGGTACTGTTGGTAGAAGACTGATCGAGCCATGGGGCCAATGAAGAGCAGAGATATCCAGACTGCCGGGTGTACCGTCGCACCTTCAGGGCTTTCAAGGTAGCCTAGGAGACGGAACATAGCAAATGGTGCTACATATTCCGATACCGCCCACAAGGCAGCCCACATCATCATGGAGATATCTGGTTGAACGTATACGCCGGCTGGCCGTCTCAATGCTATTGCTGGCGGAGACGACCAGAGTGAAGCGACAAGCTCAGCCATAGAAACAGGATATGCGGTTGGGAACCCGACGCCTCGGTCGACTTAGCAACACCCTCTTCTGTTCCTTAAACGATGTCCATTTGCGCCAATCGTCGTCATTGTTGGGAACAGCATGGAAAAGTTGAAGGATGGCCGATCGAGCGAACTAAACGTGTGGTTGCCTGGTGGCTACTGATAGCGATGGCTATCCGATATAGGCAGGTAAAAACGCGAGGTTGACGCGATAGCTTTCCAAGACTAATTGCCCAATAGTACTGTCCACAGCACACACTGGCAGCGGCACTCGATAAAGATGGCACTGCCCAATATTCGACAGTCTGTGTACAGGTTAACCATAAGAAGTGGACAGCCATGTTCATATGTGGAATCAGATTATACTAATCGTTTACGTGAATTCAGGGCGAAAAGTCCTGCTGCTTCACTGCAGATTATCATGGGCAGCTATGAGTCACCGTGTTGTTTGCTTGCATGTTTGCTACAAGCAAAAGGGGGGGCACATAATCCTAGCAAACATGAGCCAATGTTATTTGATCAGCCTTGTACCCACCGTAATCTATAGTGGTCAGTGCTTCTTCTGATATATATCAATTATGTTTTCCGTATCATCCACAGCCTTTCGAGAACCTTGGAACGGCACTCTATCCATATTTAAAAGGAGAACCGACTATAAGTGACAATCCGTATCGAAAAAAATCTGGGAGAGCCTTGGCCCTAAAGGCCCTTTTAACTCCGGGGTAAAGGATGTATATTGAAAGCTGAACAAAAAAGGAACGCGCCTACCATTCGAACTATTATCAAGAACTACCATCAAGAACGCAAGGTGAATATGACGGAGGAGGAAGCTGCCCCAAATCGAGCTTCAAGGGTGAGCCAGATGGGGGAGAGCCCGGGCAGTTGGACGAAAGAGAAGGTATCAAATTCTAGACGCCGAGGTCACCGAGTACGTGGTAAGATTCAGCATTGTATCTTGGTCGTTGGGATGCTTATAGAGAAGTACGTAATCGGCTTGAATCTGCTCCAGCCTCCCGCTATGGCTGCGTTGTATGAGAAAGAAACCTGTGGCAGCAGATTGATGACTCCATGGTAGAACTCGTTCCGAACAACTTGATCAACCGGCTCTTAGATTACTGGGTATGGGACCCCCCTGGCCACGCTGTGGTTCGATTGGCTCGAGAAGAACGCCGACGACGGGATGTTTCCCGGACGACAGCTACTGGATGCACTTTTGCGTATGTACTTCGACTATTCCATCTGGACTTGATCAGACAACGGAGCAGAGTGTGCCGTTTGCGTTCGAGAAGATGACCGATGAAATTCTACGGCATTTCTGGTCACCACGGCTCATAATTTCTCGATCGATGCTCTGCAGCCACGGCAAGGTTCTCGGGTGCAATCCGGGAGGATAGCCCGGCGTCATGTAGATTCTTTCCTTCACTTCAAATTCCTGTGCTGATAGATATTAGCGATACACCACCCCCGCCGCCATCGCCCAGCAGCAGCAGTCTCTCCTCCCCGCTCCGCAGCCGCAACAGCAGCAGATGGCTGCTTTCCAGCAAGCGCTGCTTGCGCTTTTTCAACATCTCCGGGATTCCACACCAAATCGTAAGCTTTGTCAAACATGGGATGACCGTGTCAACCAATTAATCTTCTATCTGCTGGGGCCGTACAGCCCACTCGGCTTGGTACTGTAAATCATTGGCAGATTGTGGGTCGTATAGCTGCCGGAAATCAGTCGGCAATCGGTGGATGTGTTGTCTACGAGAAGGAAAGCATGCGCAGTTAACTTGGCCTTTTATGGCTGGACGAAGCTGGAGGCAGAGAGACATACCGTTGGCAGGGAAGTGCCCTCGAGGCGTTACAGGAAGCGACCGAGGCATGGCTAGTTCGCATCTT
Source organism: Symbiotaphrina buchneri (assembly GCA_001599915.1). Classification (NCBI taxonomy): domain Eukaryota; kingdom Fungi; phylum Ascomycota; order Symbiotaphrinales; family Symbiotaphrinaceae; genus Symbiotaphrina; species Symbiotaphrina buchneri. The sequence continues at coordinate 1,044,969 of BCIG01000002.1, read as the reverse complement.
CGAGAGTATGTAGAGCGTGCATGACCTATCTGCATTACTATACTAACCTTCATAGACTCCAATCTTTGCACCATCCATGCTCACCGCGTCATGTTACAGAGCCGTGATATGCAGTTGGCCCTCCGGATCATGGCTGCGGCAAATCCGCACTATACACCTGCAAGTAAAATCTTTGGGGGTAGTATGGCTGGGATGTACGACAATGCTGCAACAGGAAGTTACTACGATGTTGGTCTTAGTACTCGTGCTCGTGATCTTGCTAAAGCTGAAGATGCACGTGCTCAAGTTGAAGCTGCTGCGCGTGCTCAAGCTGAAGCTGTTGCACGTGCTCAAGCTGAAGCTGCACGACGTGAACTTGTTCTACAGGAGGTAGAGAATATGGGTGAATTTGAGAATACCGGTGAAGGTTGAGAATACCGGTGAAACTTCAAAAGGTTCAGATAACTCCTAAGATATCTTAGTTAGGATAGGATTCTAGAGTTCTAACTTCTAAATTCATCGCCATCCGCACAAGATCGTCCTGGGCACCGAATAAAACTCCCTTCGTTCCAACAAATACAAGATTCATATGATTGGTTCACTGAACAGCTAGAAAATTCCAACAATGATACCATCCTTGGACACGCCCTGGACTAGGCTCATCAAAACCCGACATGGGACCCGGCACAGACCCGTGGCGAAGAGAGTGTGTTTCTACCTCAACCAGAATCTCGTGGCTCCTTCACTGAGGAGAGACAATCCACCCACTCATTTGTCGTGTGCGCATACGTACAGGTGATTGATAGGGATGCTTTCCCCATGAATATGCGGCTGAACCCGCTTTCGGCATGTAGCCAGTGTCACACCAGGTCGAACAAAGACACGTTCTCGTGTTTCTGCTTTTTCCATGGTGGAGGAGAAGTTGGAGAACCACGCATTGGTCCCGTGCGCTGTTCATTGTTCAAACCGCCAGCGGATAACTCTGGGTCGAAATTCACAGGAAGCAGGAATTCTTGGGATATGGGGAGAAGGACTGGAGAGTATGGCAAATGAAGTTAGATTAAACAGGGTCACCGAACTGGCCCTTAGGGAAGCGAAGAAGGCCGGGCAGACGATCCGCCATGCCAACGAAAGAACAAAAGCTGTCGAGGTATGAAACGCTCTAGGTGTGTGAAACGTGTAGCTAAGGAGTCAAAGCTCCAACTACAGGAGATGCCGACGGAGATAATGCAGAGAGAAAGAAAGGCAGAGGAGGCAGAAAGGCAAGCAGAGGAGAAGATGAAAGCCGCTGAAGCTACAATAGCTCAGTATGAGGCCAGGCCAAACCACAACTGGCTCATCGCCCGGATACACGCAAACGGCCACCAGGCCGTCCGTGCAACGCGCCCGCCTAGGATCCTTATGGCTCAGTATGAGGCCAAATTGACCCAATTATATAGTGAATCTCACTAGTTCCATATCGACCATGGCTCGGTCAAAGGAGCTCTACACGTCTGCGGATGTATGGGCAAAGCAGTGTGGGGACGTCTAATTCTAAGGCGCGGAGCGAATATGAAGAAAGATGCATTGGTGGATTTGCTTTACATCGCCGGGGAAGATGATATGCGAGGTGTTACTGCTGCGCATCGTTCAACCATAGATGGAGATCCAATGTAAACAAGAAGACACGGGAACATATCTATTATCTATTACGTAGTTTTATAACCGGTGTATGTTGAGATGCAGAAGATTGTTCTTGCTCGAGTTTTGCTTCTGGCCCAGTTCCCTCATTCCCATCAATAGTCCCTTCACATCCCACCTTTCCTCACCGCTTCCTCCGCCACCGCCTCCTGACACGCCGCAAAAATCGCCGCCTGCCTAGCCACATCCTTCAGCCGGCCCAGCACACGGCGATTACAATCCACAAACCCAAACAACGCATACGGGATGCGCGTCTCCTCGCAGAAGCTCTTGACCAGGGCCTGCGCGCGGCGGAGGTTATGGCGCGGCACACGCGGGAACATATGATGGACGACCTGGAACTGCAGGCCGCCGTACCAGAAGTCCAGCCACGACGGGCAGTCGATATCCATGGTGGTCCGCAGCGCGTGCTGTGCGAAGGACTCCCCCGCGCCCAGGTCCGCCGTGCTCATCCCGAAGTGGCTGAGTGTGAAGAGGACGTGTAGCGGTGCGGCGCTGGTATGGCTGCTGAGGATGAAGAGCAGCCGCGAGGTTGGGTCGGGGATACTGCGGTAGACGACGCCATAGCCGAACCAGAACAGGAACAAGGCCACGCCGGCACACTCATAAGCGCGGTGCCATGCTGCGGCGCCCTTGCGTGGGCCGAGGCCGAGGAGGAGGTGTGTCCAGCTGAGGCGGTAGAGGTTGAAGCGCGCGACGCACATGATGGGGTAGTAAGCGTAGTTCTGGACGGTCACCAGGTAGCGTGCGGGCACGTCGTACGCCATGACGACGTCGTAGAAGGTGCTCTTAAGGGAGGCAAAGCAGCGGTGCGAGAGCGCGAAGAGCGGGATGTATTCGATGTCTGGGTCGTGCTCGGGCGCGTTGGTCACGATGTGGTGCACGTTGTGGTTGCGCTTCCACCACCCGGCGCTGAGCCCGCCCATGCCGCTGGCGAGCGCAGTGCGATTAGAGAGTCGACCGTGTAGTTGTGCGTGATGCCGGTGTGTGCGGCGTCGTGTACGACGAAGACGAGCAGGTGCCATACGAGCCCGATGCAGATCCCGCTGATGATGTACCACCCCTTGTGAAGGAAGTAGAGGAAGAGGGAGAAGAAGATGATGCAGCGGCAGGCTTCTTGGAGGTAACATGTGTACGGGCACGTGTAGAGGCCTTCTGCTTTTATCTTTTCATGGAGGATCCGGTATTTTTCAACTATTGTGTCTTGTGTCATGGCATCGACTGAGGGGTATTTCGACAGGTCTAGATCGATCTCCTGCCGAGTCCGCAGGTCCAGCCACGAAGGCTTCAACTGTTCTGTGGCCGGTCTCTGGTCCGCTGAATCTTGTCCCAGTGTCGAAGATTGGCGGTGGGGGCATTCTTTCTTCTCAAGTCTATCCAAATCAGCAGCATTTTGCATTTCCTCGCCGGCGGAGTTTGGATCAGGCCGTTGAATAGGAGGAATCATATTCTCCCAACGGCCCTTGACGACGCCAATCTGGAAGTTCTCCGCCATGCGCAATGCATCCGCCGAATGGAACCTGCTCAGCCAAGCCAATACTTAGCATACGTTCTCATGCGATATATAGCAAATCGACATACACTGTGATCTCATCCGTCGCATCTTTCCCGACGAAGTGCAGGATAGCTTTATCCCCACCCGGATGATACCGCAGCCATGAATTAAGCTTTAGGACCTTTTGGTCGAAGATTAACAGTACCTCTCCCTTCACTATCCTTCTCTCGATTTCATCGCGGGGTAGGACGCGGTGCTTCGATGGGCGGATTGAAGATCCCATGCTGCTGCCTGGCAGCCTCTCCAAAAGCTTAGTCGGCAAATTTGCAAGAGAACACGGACTTGAGCTGTGTCAACGGCTACACACATTGAGCCATAGAGTTCCTATCTCAACGAAGGATATGCATATGGGGGTTGAGGTTGAAGGCTAGCGAGACCTAGACCTAGACGTTTTCCAGGGGTAACGAGCACTGCCTAGATCAAGTGCTTGCTCCTGCTGTGGGCAGGCCGTCTATTTCGTATAATCAACGACCACGCTTAAGCGGAACTTCCCGGCGCCAGGGGTTCAGGAGGCTGTGGGCCTTCGTGTCACGCCTTGGCAATGGTTTATCAGATTGTCCGATAATCACCGAGTTTCCCGGCTGCAAAACCCAGACATTGCTTAAGATGGCATGTAGGGCTGCTTGAACAGCCGGGGACGTGGATTGGGAGAAGAGAAAAAAGGAGTAAAGCCCCGAGTGTCAGTAAAGATGCATTTTCATAGCCTTTTCATAGAACCTTGTAGCAAATCCATCTAATCAATTCAAGTCCGTAACGAAGTATATTCACGGCTTATGAATATGAATACGTACGCTCGAGAGGCCGAGATTACAGTTGTGTGGCACATGGATGCATTAGAGTTGATTATCGTGTGTTTAGTCCATAGCATATATACAACAGAATCCATATATGAACTACACATTATACCACGACTTTAATGGCGACCAAAAGCTAACAGATGGCACCATTAGGGCAGCAGTCCGTCCCACTTAGATCACATCCAGTGCAGCACCGCTGGCAGTTGACACCCGGGAATATGCTGGGTCCCTCAACACTCTGGACACACTGATTTCCATTATTGACCGAGACCTGTCGAACAATGAAGCTTCCAATCAGGTCATCCCATCCCTGTTGGTCTAGGTCGCCACTCCCTGGATAAAACATTGTAAAAGGAGCTTCGGTGTCGGACTCGCAATGGTTGCCTCTGTCCTGGTCATTAGAGTCTAAGCATAAATTGGGAGGAATGAAGGTACTAACGAGTAGAATATGGCCGCGTTGCCAGAGTCTGGTCCGAAAGAGGAGATACTGTGAAATCTAGACAAGGTATCATTAGCCCCCTGCATGCAGATATATGTTGTCCAACGAAGGAAGCATTTACCAAGGGCTTGTTAAAACGATGCATTCATCCCAAGGCTGCTTCGCATATCCGCATTGACCGCCCCAGTTGATGTCGGTGCAGATGAAGATCTGGGGATGATTGATTAGCACGGCCGAGTCTATATACTGAATCCACGATACGTACCCCACCATCTTGTCTTTTATCCAGATGAGCATAAGTATCGTTGGAGATATCCGCTGCCCGCCCCTCAAGTTCGAAGGGGACTGCCAGGGCTGCGTGGAATACTCCGATGAGCGGCAGGAGGAAGGGAACTAGCCTGAAGGACATTGGTGACATTTTGTCCTCGGCTTTCTGGACCTTGGTGTCGAGAGACTGAGCGATATAGACTTTATTCGGCAATGGAAATGGATTATCTCGTTTGCAGTACATCCAAAGGGCGCTACTGGCCCCTTTATGTATCTCGCATTTTTGACAACACAGCCAATGACATGTCTCAAGGTCGCCGGATCTCGGACAGCTCGGAAGTCCGAAATGATGTTCAAGTCGCCTGATGCGAAAATATCCGGCCGTAATCATATAGATCCATCATGCAGTCAGATTTAGGGGCCGTCAATAAGGTTTTTTCTAGCCTCGCAGGGGACGCTGCGGACCCCTGCGTATAGTGCTGACCTTGCAGCGAGAGACTTGTTAAGCGCAACGAGTAGCTAAGTAGCTTGGTACGGGTCAGCGGCAATATCGGGATAGCAGCGGGCTGGCCGTGTCTGGAACATATTACGACGCAGACCTTAGTAGGCATAGTCTAGAGAACTCCTAGTTTCTCGAGAAAGTCAGCGGTCAGCGCTCTGACGAGCATCGTGTTCGACATTCTTGACAATTCGAGGGAAAGAATGAGTGAGCAGTAGCAGCGCAGAATTTTCCAGAGACTGGACAAGGGTTCTAAGATTATCAGGAGACTAAGCAGTGTAGCATGCACCGGATACGTGCATTCCGATTTCCAACTATTTCTCACCATCCGGCGTAGGAGAGAACAAGCAATTCGCACCCACTCGTTTGATACACAGCTCCCAGGGAGTTCCATTGCCTTCCACTCCGACACTGAAAAGCAAGCACGGAGTCCGAAAGAGTTCAGCGGCGAGGTTTGTGCTCAAAAATGTGTCTTCCGTACTGTACATGCATGGATTAGCCTTCTCAAGGCAAAGGGGGCTTCAGCAAGTAGGATGATAAGTTGACTTACGTAGAAGGCGATCCCTTAGATGTATCCCATCCCATCGAGACCTGGCATGAGCCAGATGTGTAATATCACACCACTCCAAGGTCGTACCCGCAAGCGTAAAGCAGGCGCCGCTAGTGGCATCAATTTTTGCACCTGTCTGTGGTATAGAGATCTGCATGCAGTCAGATGTCAACGGAAGACCATTTGCTGCGCATTGGTCTGTCGTCGGAGGCGGCGGGTTCATTGTTGGGAGCGGAATCGCGGTTGGCGTGGTTGCATGTGTTGTTGAGCTAGTGTTGCTTGCAAAGAAAATGGGAGTTATGAGCCCTGCGGCATAAGAGGTGTCGAGGTCAGCAGCCAGAGAAGAGAGGGCTACCGGGTCGTCTGTAATCACGGTATAGAATGCGCCGTTGGTCTCCGTGGGAAGGTCTTCGCTATCGCTCTCGCTCGATTCCTCCACCGGTGCGATCACCGGATCCGTTGGGAAAGGCATGCTAGGAGGGAGTGTCAATGGACCCGGAAGAACGACAGCAGGATGGATGACCACAGGCTCTGGAAGAGGCACACCGCCAGGAAAGTCTACAGGCGGAATGGCGATAGGACCGAAGGGTATGGCTCCCGGCCCGAGCGGTATCGGTGCCGGTAGGGGTGTACCGGCAGGCCACGTGAAGCCGGGAATGTCAAAGGGAAATGGAGGTATGAATCCAGCCGGTACCACGACTGGTTGCGGAAGCGGTACATTGGCTGGATATGTTGTACCACCGATTGTCAATGGTGCCGGCGGAGTATATGAGGGCGGAAGGATGACTGGACCGCTCAGGGGAGTAGCTGCGGGGTAAATCATCGGTGGAAACTCAATTGGGCTTGTGGGATCAAAGCCCTAAGGTAGTGTTACGGGAACCGGTATAGGCTGATCTGCCGGGTAGGTTATTCCAGGGATATCCAGAGAACCCGAGGGGGTGAAGCCAGAAGGAAGGGGTAACGCTGCTGGAAGGGAGACGTCTGGAAGAATGACAATGGGATTCCCAACTGAACCACCAATACCGCAGCAAGTAGCGGTAAGCAGTCGAAAGATATCGCAACTTTCCGTACAGTTTTGAGGACCGGGAGGAGAGTTATTTGAACCGCTATGAGGTAGAGCCGCAATTTCCGAGGCACAAGCTGCTGTAAGAGTGAAGGTAGCGGAGGGTGCGAGGGACGTGCAGGTGAGCGGAATTATCCCGACGCCTTCTGGGGTGGCATTATCTCCACTTGAGCTGCTTGAGCTAGGCGTAACACCTCCTAAGTCTTCCCCAGCTACGGATAATTGCAGCCAAGCGGCAATAGCAGTGTCGAAGCCATTCTGTTTATCCGCAGCGAGAATTGCCGGTAGACCTTCAGAACTGATAGCGTTAATGGCACCTTTGGTGAAGATGTCGTATATCCACAGAACCCCAACCCTGACAGTAAGGAATTGGCATTGAGATTTTCGGTCGACCTTCGGGGGAAGAGGCTAAACTTCTTTGCAGATGAACCTAATCGTAGGTATGGGACTTAGGGAAAACAATGAGGGCTGCTCGGTCTATCGAGAAGCTTACTGAGCGTATGACCAGGCCATGCTTCAATAGGGGTTTGCTTTGCTGATGACCTAAGTGACGACACGCTCTAACAGACCTCGATTCAGCCCTTGACTCCGACCCGCCATCCCACCTTCATCAGCGTCTCACACTGCAGCTGTGTCGAATGCCTAACCAGGTCCTCGTCCAGCACCACCTCTCCGCGGGGATATAGCACCACGACCGTACTGCCTCCATACAAGAACTTGCCTAAGCACTGGCCCCTCTGGACCTTGGTCCCCGAGACTTCTACGCCATTCACGTACTGGATGCTACCCACCAGCATGGCGCCCACCGCCACAATTGCAATCGGCGCGCCCGTGCCCTCGCGTTCCAAGAGCATGATGCTACGCTTATTCTCACAGAAGACGTCGAGCACGCCGGGCTCATTGATGGCCTGCGGGTTCACCGTGTAGTACGCGCCCGGTATATCGTTGATGCCCCGCACGACCCCGGATACAGGCGCGTGCCAGCGGTGGTAGTCCTGTGGCGCGAGGCGCGCGATGACGATGCTGCCGCCGTCGAACTGGTTTGCGACTTCGGCGCTTCCTAGCAGTGTCGGGAGGTTGAAGCCTTGTCCTTTGATCCAATACTGCGTCGCCATGTCGACGGTGGGGTATGCGGTCAGCCTGCAATATGCCGGCGAAGAAGTGACGAGGGGGTTATCCGGGTGCGCAATAGGCCTAGCCTCGGGCTTAATCTCTCTGGCAAAGAACTCGTTGAAGTTCGGATATGCGTTCGGATCCGGCTGCACCATCTCGTGCAAGGAATCCATGAGGTTGAAGCTCTGAATGAATGGGACAATATGCTCCTTGCTCTCGGGGCTATCATACTCTTTGCCCATTTTCTCGCTCTGCGCTTTCAAAAGCTCCTTGACACGTTTCGCCTCTAGCAGCTTCTCTTGCTGGGTTCCGTAGTAGAGCAGATGCATGCCCAACCGGACGTACATGCTCATGGCCTCGAATATCTTTTCTCCCGTGTTGCGGTCGATGACGTAGTTGCCCATGTGGAAGCGGGTTTCGAGCGCTTCGAGCTCGGAAGGAGGGAGGAAGCGTGACAGCCATGCATGTGCGTGCTCGGAGGTCGCTGGGCGGTGGATGTGGGATTGCGGGTCTTCGACGTGGTTTTCGCTCGCAGCGGTGAGGGTCTGTAAAGCGGCGGCGCTGGCTTGCAAGCCTGCTGGCGGGGCATTCTGCGTGTCGGCCATGATTGATACGTTTCAATGTCGCGAAGCTCCTGTTCATACGAATCGTCCGTAGGTAGCTGGGTATGAAGGAGGCGGATAGGAAGGTTGAAGGGAAAGGAGCTGTTGTTTGCTTCGCGCTCGGACGTTCAGGGTGCCGCGTAAGGGATGATGTCAATGGCAATGCTCCGTGCCAAGAAAAACCGGTTTCGAACAAGGCGGGGAAAGAACGATCGTCTCAGATAGCGAACTGGCAAGGCCTGGCCTGTGTTATCATTGTCTCCTATTAACTTCCTGGAAACGGACTTGATAATCTCCATATCATTCACAATTCGATACGCCAAGCTTCTTGCAGGGTCTCTGGTGTGATGCTTGTTTGTGCTTGGCGGTTTGGCAGCCAGGATGCTTCCATCAGGCGGGCCAGGGCGGCAGAGTGACGCAATACGAGATCTACCCGGCGGTAGCCACCCTCCTATGCGACTGTTACTACTCATAGCAACAAGGAACGAAGGACCTTCAGTCTCTCCAATTGTGCCGAACATGATGAAGAAGCAAGTAAACAACCGACGCCTGGGTCCCAAAATAACAGACTCACCACAGTAGGTAGTACGCTGCCATGGTGTTTGGTCTTAAGCACGTTTCCTTTGGCTCTTCTTCTTATGCTGGCCGCGGCCAAAGAAAAAGGCGAGTATGGCGAAGAAGGACAGGTGGTCCGTCTTCACAACTGTGGTCTTCTTTTTCTTTATCGGCGTAGTAGCCGTCTGATCGACTCGTTGTGTGGCAGTATACAGTTTTTCCTTCTCAAAACCGCCAGCGTGTGCGTACGGCGTCCGTTGTCGTTCTTCTAAGGCTTCCGCTAGGAGCGTATCTGAAGACGATAATGCTGGTGTCATGGGGCGATGTGATCTTGTTAGACGGCCTGTGTTATGTCGCTGCTCAGCGCGGCTGTGGTGGCCATCCCGAGAAGATGCATGTTGTGTTGGCTGCTTTCCTGTACCCAATCGAGTATAACTAAATGTCGAGACAGGGAGAATTTGCGTACCTGAACGGGAGTTCGATGCTCCAGGTATCGGTTGTTCCTCTGGTTCATGGCTCCATGTCTGTCGCGCATCCTGGGTCTGACTTTCCGTGTATTTTGTGGCCCCCTCATAAGGATTTTCTTTGGGAACTTGGGACTCCCTGCCGCTGCTATACCCCCCTGACGGAGGAGGTGGCCTTTCTGTCCTCCGCTGGTTTGTTGCGGGGTTTTGGTTGAAGCCGGGCATACCCGCCTGGAAAGGAGGGGCCGGGGGAGGAGGAGGCGGAGGAGGAAACGGGTGTGGATGTCGGGAGAAAGAGGAGCTATCATTAGGCCGAGATCTAGGCTTGGGATTTGGAGGATACCATGGCCCATGAGGCACTTGTGCGATAAATCCCGCCCAATGAATCCAGGGATGTGTCAGAGCCCCTTCAGCCGTCAAACGCGAAGCTGGCGAAGGGTCCAGCGGTCGTTTAAGGAACCGGACTCCTTCAATTTTAAGTACTGTTGCCAGAGGCTTCATTGGAAACTCTTGACGACCATCCACGAATCGAGGCAGGTCCATGCTTCCTGGAAAAGGTAACTGTTGCGATACCAGCTGGTAGACGACGCATCCGAGGGACCACAGGTCCACAGCATGCGTATACTCAGTGTCGCCATTCTTTTCTAAAGCGAGTGATATCTCAGGTGCGCGATAAGCATGCGTACCGCACTCAGTCCTGAGTGCCGTCCTCCCCTCGCCAGATCTTTTGGTGATTCCGAAATCTCCAATCTTCACCCACCACTTGTGGGCGGATGGAGGGTTTCGGAAGACGAGAATATTCTGGATTGAGCGAGCAGTTAGCGCGGGCAAGCAACAGGTGGAACATGGATCTCAAGCCCGGCCGCGGGAACCCATGGACGCATACCTGTGGCTTCAGGTCCCTGTGAGTGAAGCCTTCTGAATGCATAGCCTTCAGGCCCTCCAAAACATCGGTTGCAATATCTTTTGCTTGATCCTCCGGGATCGGATGAGACAACCAGTGGCTCAAGTCTCCGAGAGGAACGTATTCCATGGCAAGGAACACGGAATCGGCGTTCTCAAACCAACCGAAGAAACGAACAAGATTCTCCTGGTTCGTGTACTATCGCCATTTAGCTCGACCCGTTCTTTTGCTGTCTGAGAACCGATCCCTACCTTTGCTCTGGAGAATTTGGCTAGAGCCAGCAGTTCTTTCGTGTAGTCTACCTTCCATGTCCGCATCTGTCTCTTACTCAACACTTTCAAGGCTCTCTCTGAGCCGGCGGCTTTCCCACGGACAACCTGTTCCAACCAGACTTCGCCAAACTTGCCGGCTCCAAGGGAACGTACACGATCCCAGCGTGTGCTTACTTTGACTTGACGAATGCCATGGGCTCGATCTGCCAGGTACTCATGCTGGACGGTGTAGTTGGGATACGCATTCGCCTCTAGCTTGAAGTGGTCCTGCAAATCGCTGGGAAATGCCATGGTTATGTCGTGGCGGGTGGTGGTCTGTCTCCTTGAGCGTCCGCTTCGATTTATTATTGGCCAGATCGTAGAGAGCGGAATTGAGAAAATGATCGGACGGCGCGGACCTCATATACCTTTGTCGATAGGCAGTGCACCAATGCATTGCGAGGGCTGTGCTGTGTGTGTAACAATCAGGCGGACCGGGGCGGTGGTAAGCAAAGGCAATCAACTACCTGTAGAAAGAAGGCAACTGCGATCCAGCTGCACGACCAGTAATGTTGGACCAGGCAGTGCATCAGCGCCCGCAGCCAGGCAGCAACAAGGCGTCGCAATGACAGTATCTTTAGTGATCCGCCCGCTCTGGTCTGGTCGATATCAGCAGATTTTTCTTAAAGGGACACGATCAGTCACGGGCAGATCGATTTGAAGGTCGTGTAGACACCTGTTACGGAGGCGATCCCCCGCCTTCCAGTTAAAAGATGGACCTCGCGTCTGCCAGCCTTACCTTGGTGGCCACGGTCGAACTGTGCCTCAAGTCAGTCACTCCTATCCTTATGATGCTCTCCGAATTGTTTTACAACTGGTACTAAGATCAACAATCAATACAGATATGGACAGACTCTGATCGAACGATACAAAACGTACAACAATGCCGACAGTGACCTCAGAGAACAACTGCTCCAAGTTCAGGATCAATGGATCAAGATCGAGGTCCAAGCAAAGTTCGTCCAGAACATCTGGCAATCGCTGGATTCCGAACTCCAAATCATCAAAACACGCTGCTAGGCGTTCTTCAGGGCAAGTTGCAAGCCGCAATTGTGGCCGTTGACTCTGTCGCAGCGGCTACTGACCGATACGACAATGCCTCGAGAACAAACGTGAAGAGGATCTTTTGGAAGATTTCGTATACATTGAGGATGAAAGAATGTCTTCGAAGGATGATAGCCGATTTGCAACAATGGCAACATATGTTTGATCCGTCGTGGTTCCTTATCCTACGAATTCAGAAACGGGAAGTCGATGAGCAACTTGTGTTGGTCAAGCCGGAAGAAACGGGATCAATGGCAGCATTAAAAGACCTGCGGTTAGGCTCGAAGGGCACTTCCTTCGCACCGAATCCCATCTTTATCAACGAAGACCACCTCAGCTCGGAGCGGATCCCCATACCGGATTCCACATGCTCTTATTCTAAGACTACGACAAAGGGTGAACTTGTACTTATCGATGAAGTGGACATTGAAACTGGTGCAGACCTCCAGCAAGCACATACCAAAGTGAGAAATCTGGCGCGGATGATGAGGGTGATGGAAGCAAGAGACTTCGGGGTTCTCCCTTGTCGTGGCATCATAAGAACCGTCCATTCGGACGAACTGTATCTGGGCGTGGACAGACCCGCAGAGGAGCTGCATCTGGTTTTCAGTATTCCATATGGCTATGACGAGCCCCAGAGTCTCAGAAGCCTTCTGCTGAGTGACTCCAAGTTACATCCCTTGGACGAAAGGTTCCGACTGGCCAGAGAACTTGCCAGTTCCATCCTCTTCATGCATACAGCAAACTTTGTACACAAAGATGTGCGGCCTGAGTCTTTGATTATGCTCCAGGATCACAAGTCTGTATTGGGTAGTCTTGCTCTTGTCGGCTTCCAAAGATTCCGAGCAGCTGGCGGGCACAGTGCCTTCATGGGCGATTTGGTTTGGGAACGGAATATATACCGCCACCCAACAAGGCAAGGGATACATCCGGAAGATTATTATAAGATGCAGCATGACATATACAGTCTGGGTGTCTGTTTGCTTGAGATAGGCCTCTGGACTTCGTTTGTCCAGTACGATACGGCGTCTCCAGATCCCTTTCCCGAGCCCGCACCGTGTTTGCCTATCTTAGACTTGTTTGATATGGCGGATTTGCGTAAAGCGGCCATTCAGATAAAGAGCATTTTAGTGAGTCTAGCGAAAGACGACTTGCCTTGCGTTATGGGGCAGCTTTATGCATCTGTGGTTACTGCATGCTTGACTTGCTTAGATCCAGGCAACAATGACTTTGAGGATCGGAGCGAGTTCTTGGACGAGGACGGGATACAGATTGGTGTCCGTTATATCGAAAAGCTATTGTCACGGCTTCAAGAAGCTGTGGTGTGATGCTCACCCCCAAAAGCTATCTGGGACTTCTCAATGCGAGAAGAATAACCTGGCCTCGTGCTATATATCTGAAATATACACATGTCTCACTCACACTTTTCCCCTGTTTTGGCTCGAGCTATGCCAATTAACACGCAATTTCCTTCCTCTCTTCCAGGAACTCCCTGATGGCTTGTACCAGAGTCATCAGTTGCTCTTTTGTATGGGTCGTCATCAAACTAATCATGCCTCTCCTCGCAATGAAGAACCCCTTGTTGAGCATATCATAAAAGAAGACTTCCCTCAGCTCCAAGTCACCATCCAGCGCATCCTTCGCATTCCGCACCACTTTCCCAGTGAAGTGGACATTCATCAAGCTGCCCACGCCACTAACGTGGAGCAAGCTTCCCGCTTCTTTCGCCACCTTATTCAGCTCGTCTTTGAGCCAGTCGCCCAACTCGTAGAGCTGCGTGGCCGCTTCCGCCGTCCAGACTTCCGCCAGCACGGTGGCAGCGGCGGCCATGGTGGTGACGTTGTTGTTGTATGTCCCGCTGTGGTAAACGCCGCCTGGGTAACCCGGCTCCAGCATGCTCATGATCTCGCTCTTTCCACCGAAGGCGCCAAAGTTCTGGCCTCCACCGCCAAAGTACTTTCCTTTTGGAACAGTCAGCCCAGAAAGAGAGACAGGGAATTGTCCTCGGGAGACTTACCTAATGTGGTCATATCTGGAGTGATGCCAACTATGCTCTGCAACCCACCGATCGACATGCGGGACGTCATGACTTCGTCAAACATCAAGACTGCCCCCACCTCCGTGGCCTTGTCCCTGCATGCCTGCACGAAGACCTTGTCTGCTGGGATACATCCAGAAGATCCCTGCATCAGCTCCAGCATGATGCAAGCCACATCATCTTTATTTTCATCAACGGCCTTCTTAAGTGCCTCGACATCGTTATACGGCACGATAACCCATTTATGCGGGCTATTCATCGAGCTCGACTTGCCATTTTGCTTCGCAAACGACGCCAGGCCGCCATGATAGCCTCCCTGCATGACAATGATCGTCTGACGGTTCGTGTACGCTTTGACCAGGCTGAACGCGGTCTGGACCGCCTCGGTGCCGGAGTTGGAGAACCGGATCTTGTCAATGCTGGGGAAGCGTGAGCAGAACAGCGCTGCGACGCGGCCTTCGTATTTGTTCACACCGCCAAGCGCGAACCCCTCGTCGATGGCGGATTTCATCGCCCGTGTGATGGCCGGGTGCGAGTGCCCGAACATGCCCGCGCTGTACTCGCCGCACAGATCGAGGTATTTGTGGCCGTCGACATCGTGGAGGTAGGACCCTTCGCCTTTGGCAAGGATCACGGGGAATGGCGTGAAGTGGATGACATTGCGGGTCGTGCCTGGAGGGCGTCAGTCGTCGTTCTACCACGGGCAGTCTTCTTTGGTAAGTGGTATGATATACCTCCTGGTAAGTTCGCAATGGAGTCCTTGTGGATCTGTGCACTCTTTGGGTTCGCTTTGGCATAGACAGCTTTTGAGTCTTCAAGCGCAGAGGCGACCTTGCCTGCTTTGTATGGAGCTGAAGGCATCTTGCCTACTGCGATTTCCTTTCAGAACTAGGTGGATATTCTTCCACAGCTTCAATATTATCAGGCGTCCATGCACAAATTCTCGACACCACCTTTCGATATCCACGCACCGACCATATGCATGTCCGTCTCCTCCCCGCCTCCATCATCGCTTATCACCTTATCGGCGCCTCGGAGTAGCCCATTAAGCTGCCAGTCGGCGCCAACAGCATGAAACATCTCGGTCGGATTACCCCAGCCACAACGATTGGCGAACCGAACCATCACGGGCCCGAGCCACGATGATAAAGTCGTCGGCGCCGGCGAACGATACGATTGGTGCGTCGGACCCGCTTGATGGTCGACGGATAGTGTCGATAAGGGAGCCTAGAAGCTAGGGCCCAAGCGCATCTTCAGGGTGGGGCTTGGCTTCCACCGCTTCCCGTCCCAGTGTGCCACTGCGCTGGGAATCACTGTGCGCCGGGAAAGATAAGCCCATTGAAGCTTTCGGTGAAGATACGAGCGAAGGTCGAAGCGGGGAGCTGTGATGGGCTTTGGGGAGTCTGTATCGTTATCTCTCTACTACCGGGTCTCGGTGAGCTTGCGTTGTGCTCGATGAGGAGGGCTTATCGGCCGACCGAAGATGGTGTATCTCCTGATAGAGCATGTGTATCTTGAGAAAGCTTGTGGCTGCCCAGTGGGATTATGCCGGTGGCAGATATGCGACTTGATGGGCGCCCGAGGACCGAAGCTTGCGATAGCTGATTCCGGAACCATGTATCACGGGCTTGCGGTGCAGTTAGGACATATGCAAAGATAACGTGGCATTTGTTCTAGAACAGGAGTCATGCAGGGGATTGAATGAAGGTTCGGCGTGAAGGTTGGGTACGGTAGGTTCAACCCAAAGGCCGCAAATTTCGTGATCGTTCTGGAAGTTGGATGCTCCTTCTCTCCAGAGTCCAAAGTGGAAGATAGCTAGCTTAGTGGTATCCAGTGTTAGATCTGTCAAGCGAATATACCGATATGTTTCCGACGAATGAATGTATATATATGCAATGTAACAGTCAAATATCGCATTAACAGATGGTTGAAAAAAAATGAAAAAAGAAAAAGAAATTATGATTTGACAAGGTATGGAATTAATAGGAACTCTGACGCCGTGTGAGTTGTTCAGGTGCATATAGTTACTGGATGACAGGTGGTGGGTGGGACATATGATAGAGCAGGCACAGGAATAGGACAGGTTGTGCATGGTGAACGGTGAATGTGGCATTGGCCCTATCAGAATCCTCAAAGCTTCGACTTGCCAACTTGCTGAACGAGCTCCGTCACTTTCTTGGCCGCGCCTCCACTCCAGATATACCCAGCATGGCCAAAGCCATAAGCATGGATGGTGGAGCCATCTTTCTCAAGCCTAAAATCTCCCTTACGACCTGGACGAAAGCCTACAATGTCCTTCTCGACCTTACCTAAGTCCAAGGTCTTGAACGCACCGCCAGTGAGATGGTTGACGCGCCGTAGAATATCCTCTTTGGTGTCGGCGTTGATGGTGGTGTCGGTGCTACCGTGTTCAGCCACGCCACCGAGGATCACACCGCCGGTGTACATCCGAGGAATGACATAGGTATATTCGGAGCCCCAGCGATGCACGATCCTGTTAAAGTCACTTTTGACGAACATGGTCTGCCCACGGATGGGCTCGACATCGTCATCGTGTGCAAGTTCTTTTGCTCCGAGGCCAGAAGCATTGACGATGATATCGGCACCTGTTATCTTGCGAGCGGCGTCGATAGAGTCGACGGTGGCCCGAATGAACTTTACCCCTTTACCGAGCAGTTGCTCCTCGTACCACTTCAGCAGTGACGGCGGTGACAGCGCAAGGCTGGTGTATGTGAAGCCGACCCGGACTCCTTCTGGAAGCTCCGATGGAGCCAGCCTGCGATAATGAGGGACGAGTGTCTTGTACCAGATGCTGGAATCGTCGTCCTGGTTGTCAATATATTCCGTCACATTGATCGTCTATCGTCACATTAGCGGCGATCCTCGGTCTCTGGGGCATGATCAGCACCCACCTGGACTCCGCTAGTAGGATCTCTGTGGGCCAGATTCCAGTAGAACTTGAACGACTCGCGCATCAAGTCCTTCCCGGGCGCATCAACCAACGGCATGAAGGCAGCGCCAGCCCTATCATCCCACAGTCAGATCCCACCCCAACATGGCAAATGGTGACAAGCATGAGCCGTTCCGTGATAAGGCTCGGTACTTGTAGTACTTACCAAGGACTGGCCCAGGCCGTGGTCTCATCTCCTGGTAGATCACGTGCAACAATGGTGACTGGATGCTTGGCGTCTGCGAGGTGTAGGGCGGTACACAGACCGATGACCCCGGCGCCGATTATGCCCACGTGTGGAGGAGCCGTTGCCGTCATCTTATCCGTCAGGTATGGGTTCTCGAAGTTCGAGATCGCCGGCAGGGTTTCTCTCGTCAGCCTATTACCTTTTCTCTTATCATCAAAGGACCGACCGACGGGGCCGACGGTACCAGCCACTTGTCCGCGGGATTCGAAGACATACCTGCGTTGTCCGCAGTCCAACAAAGCTGAGGACACACCTGCTATGCTCAGAGCAGTCGATATCAGAACGGAGCATCAAGAGTGGGATTTCAATACATTCTTACCAACTCGTTATTCCAGAGGTATATGCGGCAGCGATACTGGAGGTGTCCGATAGGCTTCGGCGACCTGGGAGCGTTACAATCGGGTGTGATCCTTGTCCTGGTGTTGATAGCTGAGACGTTGAAGAGGATAAAGTGCAATGCGACGCGTTTGATTTGTGGACGTGGCCGAATGGTTGGGGAGGTCCGAGATATCAGGACGCCATCGGCCGAAAGAGGATAAGACAGGCGGGGCCAGAGCGGCCTTGAGCGGGCCCAAGATATCAGGAAGGTTAAGCTAGGGGGGTAGGGGACCCCGACCTCCACCCACACTTCCCCTTTGACCCAACCAGATGGCGGGAATCCGACAGTCAAGGCGCCGCTACTGCGCCAATGAACCCAAAGCCACTGATAAGGAATAAGGAACGCGCTGTCTCGTCCAAACTGGACAGAGATAAGCGATAGGACCCGGGCCGTGGCAAGGACCGGGGGTGACATTGCTGGGACTCGTATCTCATCATCTCCTGACGGTGCCAACCACCAAATGAGAGCATAAATTGACCCGGTCCCCTGTCCGGATCTGAACCTTGTCTTTGTACTCGACTTGTCCTTGGAGTCAGGTCTTTTCCAGACCCGCCCTTATTTTCTTCTAACAACAACATATCTCTTCGTCGAGCACGCGAGATTGTCTCACCATGACGGACAATAAGAAGCTCGAGACTATCGACGCCAGCATTGCTGGTGTCCCCCCGGTCGAGATTGGCCAGGTGTTGGACTATGCCGGCGAAAATGCGGGAGCTCACAAGGGTGAACTACACCGTAATTTCAAGGCCCGTCACATCCAGATGATCTGTCTGGGTGGTTGTATTGGCAGTGGTATCTTCATCTCTACTGGAAAGGTTGGTACCAGCTCATATCCTCGACGGCAGTATAGCGAACTAACCTGCTCAGGCTCTTCGTTATGGTAACTGGACTGGCATGTACATCGGATGGATCCTCATCTGTTCCATGTCTTGGCTCGTCATGCAAGTCATGTCAGAGGCTTGCTGTATCTTCCCGACTTCCGGTGCCTTTATCGATCACGCCGCTCGTTTCGTTGACCCCGCTCTTGGTTTCGCCATTGGTATGTTCCTCTTTATTAGGAGGTGTTGATCATCAGCTAACAGAAACAGGCTTCTGTGAATGGTTTGCATGGATTACTGTCGTCGCTGCAGAAGGCGCGGTCTTCAACGTCATCCTTTCTTACTGGACGACGAAGATACCGACCGCAGCTGCAATGACCATCTATCTCGCCGTGGTGTTCGCCATCCATATCATGCCAAATATATGGTTCGGCGAGTTTGAATTCTATGTGGCATGCGCCAAGATCATCATGATGTTCATTATCATCTTTGCCTGTATCGCCATGCTTGCTGGTGCCGGCCCGACTGGGACCACTCACCATGCGCAGAATTACACGGATCTTCCTGCTTTTCCAAACGGGTTCAAGGTACGCTCACTTCTCATCTCATCCAATCATTACGGTCTAACCCGTCATAGGGTGTCGCTCAAACCTTCCTTCTCGCCGCCTGGAGTACCGGTGGTCAGGAGCTGATGGGTATCACCAACGGCGAGGCGAAGATGCCACGGTGGAACATGCCCCGTGCCTGCAACAACCTTGCAGTCCGCATCTTCCTCTTCTACGTGTCCTCCGTCATCTTCATCACCACGCTTGTGCCATACACGGACCCTCTGCTCCTTGGCACCTCCAGCGTCGCGGCGTCGCCCTTCGTCATCGCCATGACGCACGCCGGCATCAAGGGCCTCCCTGACCTTTTGAACGTGATTGTGCTGGTCGGTCTCTGCGCCATCGGCGCCGAATCGCTCTACATCTCCTCGCGCATCTCCACCGCTATGGCACGGATGCGCATGTTCCCGGCCATTTTCGGGCGCGTCGACAAGAAGGGGCGGCCATACATGTCGCTGTACATTGCGTGCGCGCTGTCGTGCGTCTTCACGTACATCAACTGCTCCAACACGGGTGGCATCATCTTCACGTGGTTCAGCTCCATCTCGGCCACCGTCTACTTCCTGGCCTACATGACCATCTGCGTCACCAACTGGCAGATGCACCGCGCCTTCAAGGCCCAGGGCGACAACCCACTGCTGCTCAAGTACGCGTACAAGAACAAGTTCTGGCCGTGGGGAAGCATCATCCTCTTCGTCTCGAGCATCTTCGTCCTCGGAAGCACCTTCTACGTCAGCTTGTTCCCCATCCACTCGGGCACTGATGTCGAGAACTTCTTTGAGACGTACCTCTGCGTCCCGCTCTTCATCGTCCTGTACCTCGGCTACAAGATCATCTTCCGGACCAAGTTCGTCAAGCCGTCGGAGGCGGATATCCACACTGGCAGAAGGCCATTGAACGAGGAGGATATTGAATTTTTGGACAAGTACTATTCCCAGCCGATGTATAAACGGGCTCTGTCCTACTTGGTATTCTAAACGGGCAGACAATTCTGTCCTACATGCACTTTTGAAGGACTTTCCTTGGCAGCGTTTGGCAGGAGGGTGGCAGTGTGATTGCTAGACTATTGTCCATACGCTCTTTTAACTCTGTGTGATATACTCTTTAGATTTGATACGAGGCCAGACGTTGAAAACGAGAGCGAAGTTGTTGCTGTTCTGCTTGATACACTGCACTTGGCCTGTTTTCCTAAAGACACGTGAATGCGTACTCATGATTGTGTGATATATGACATCATCCCCAGGAGGATCTCCCTAAGGCGCCAGCGAGCCGTGATGTGCATTGCCGAATGAGGTCCTTGCAGCGGCAACGGTAATACTACTCAGCCTGACTTGACTTTAGATCAGGTGACGCAGCAATCTACCATTTCCGAAGCTCCCTCGGCGCCGAAGCTGAAATCCTCGGCTTCCCGCAATATCAGGACCCCTTATGTCCGAGGCTGTTGAAGTGCGTAGAGTGACGGGCATTCGCAAAAGCATCCCATCTGTATCCGCTCCTACGGCATAGCTATATCCTGTTACCAGATCCCCGTCAGTTTCAACATGGCCATGTCGCCTAGAGGCAAAGTGTTTAATATTCACATGTCAAAGCAACAGGATACGTGAAAGTTCATGTTTGGGATAGAACAATTTGTCTATCCTGGAGGATCAGCCTCAGGATCTACACTGATGAGCAGAGACGGGTTGGTTTCTTCAGACTGTCGCTAGGCAATAATGGTTCAAGAGCCGAAATCTCTCTGTTATACGCCTAGAAGGACGGCACTAGGACGAGTGACGTGCATCTGGCAGATAAAACCTCATTAGGAACTATTCAGCTCCTGTCATTGTTTGACCAGTTCGAACAAACGTCTAATCAATCAACCAATCTTTTACCCTACCACAGACCTCGAACCAATCCTGGCAGTCTTTCCTTTCAAGAACATTGACGCTTTCCACCTCATCTTTCCCTAACTTGGGCCCATTATACAAGTGCGGGAAGAGCCCTTCACCCGGCCTATCTCCGCAAACCGCCCGATCCGGACTCTCCCACTTGACATCCTTTGAAATCGGCCCAAATGGTATGCGCAGGACGTACACCGTGTGGTCTTTGCCGAAGAAATGGTGTAACGTTCCCGGCACCTGGGCGGCGGTGGAAAGGTGGATGAAGCCAGAGCGCGAGTCGAGGTCGCTGACTGGCAACGCTGGCGGGAGTGGAGCAGGCGGAGGCGAAGAAGACTCGACGAGCTTGTAGACGAAGGTTGGCTGCGTTGATGGCATGTTGTAGGGGGTTTATGGGATACCTCCGTCACGAGGAGTTTCGAGATTGATGATGTGAGAAGAGAGACACTAGTGAGCTACTGGATTTACTGAAGCAGGTATGCTTTGGCGAGGCGATGTTATCTGATCTAAGTGATCTTCTCAGTCCACATACATCGAAATCGTTCACTTTGCTGAAATCTAATCTATTTTAGTCAGTTCCGATCATTTTACACCTAGGTATCGATGAAGGTCGAAGAACTGGAAGCCTGACCCTGGTTGCATGTTCTGTCGAGATCCCTGATATGCTTACGGGACAACCGAGTCTGGAACGGCCTTGCTGACGGATAGTTGTGGGGCACTTTTCCAACGCCTTCCGAGACCATTCCTGCTAGCAACACTCCACCTGCGCGGGTCAGATCCACTTGCTCCTCGATCGACAACATAAGAGGTCCGCTTGCAATTTACGGGAGCGGGGAAGCTAAGATGACAGTACTGCGTATGCTGATGGGTCTCATGACTGATGTACGATGCACTTCCAGTGATTCGTCATCTCACGTGGAAGAATAAGGCCACCAGCTTCCGGGAACGAGATATCACGACAGAATCTAACTGGAGAGTCATATACTAAGTCTCAGTATGGCTAAGGGCCCTTTCACTTTCACAAGAGCCGGTGGGAGAACAAACCTGTTGACTGGCCTGCACACACAAACGGCGAGCAGAGCAGACCTACCTTCGTTGTCCCACAACCACACTCGACTCTCAACTAAAGAGTGTGGAATCTCATATCGTATCTGCCGATCTCCATACCGAGGTCCCTGCGATATAATCGCATAACGTACAAATATATGCAGGGTCATGGCACGCCCCACTTGCTGACATCGACTGCAACAACAAGGCCATGCCTCCACACCCGCGAGCCTAGCATTTCAAAGGCCGAAGCCGAACGGTAGCATCGGTTTCTTAGGCGGCCAGATCTGTTGAAAGGTGATCTTTCCACTCAATGCTCGGCGATGTCATCGCATCGTGCTACAAAGGCTCCTCACTTGCCTAAAATGGAAGTGCAACACCGCGCCTTGCTTATATACCTTCTTCGTGATTGGTTCATCCACAGGTGCCTGGGTCCGTTCTTGCACTGGCTTCCGGACATTTAAGACATGGTAGCATTGCTGCGGGCTTATGTTACATTACGCAGGTCTTCGGAGCGGAGTCCTCTGCTCTCGAGCAAATGCTGCTATATAAAGCCTAGGGGATCGCCCTGCGAAGGACGCGCTTCAAAGCTTCCTAGTCCGTCTTCATTCCTTGTCTTTCTCTGTTCCTTCTGAACCGGCAAAATGCGGTACTTAATAGCCATTGTGCCCCTCCTAGGTGTTGTTCTAGGAGGTGGTTGCCCTCTAGGCTACGGCGGTTCGGACGACGAGGGGACTGTTTACCACCAGAATCTGAAACGGCAAGCTACCGCCCCAAGCGCCGTGGCCGTGGCCTCCGGACAATCATCCACTGAATCCTTCCTCGCGCAATTTGAGATCAACGATACAGATGTCTTTTCAACTAGCGATGTGGGTGGACCGATTGATGATCAAACAAGCTTGAAGGCCGGGCCTCGGGGGCCGACCTTGCTGGAAGACTTTATATTCAGGCAGAAGATAACCCACTTTGACCACGAACGGGTAAGTATACGAAGCCATAACCACGTTTCATGTAGTAACATCAGGCAACACGTAGGTACCCGAACGTGCCGTCCATGCGCGAGGTGCAGGTAATGACTCCGAGCTTGAGGATCAATGTCTAGAATGCTGATCACCATCGATAGGTGCTCATGGCGTTTTCACAAGTTATGCCGACTGGTCCAATCTGACTGCTGCCTCTTTCCTAGCTGCTGCCGGGAAGGAGACGCCCACCTTTACCCGCTTCTCGACCGTGGCAGGTAGCAGAGGTAGTGCAGATACAGCTCGGGATGTACATGGCTTTGCCAACCGGTTTTATACAGACCAAGGAAACTTCGGTGAGCCTCGAAGCAGGGTTGTATAGGAAGCCCTGCTGACAACTGTGCTACTAGATATTGTCGGCAACAACATCCCTGTGTTCTTTATCCAAGACGCAATCCTCTTCCCGGACCTCATCCACGCTGTCAAACCACAACCCAACAATGAAATCCCGCAAGCTCAGACTGCGCATGACACGGCATGGGATTTCTTCAGCCAGACTCCCAGCTCACTACACACTGTGTTCTGGGCCATGGCCGGGTATGGCATCCCTCGCTCATTCCGATTCATGGACGGTCATGGGATCCACACCTACCGCATGGTGAAGGACGACGGTACATCCAAGTTCGTGAGATGGTTTTGGAGATCACTACAAGGAAAAGCCAGCTTGGTATGGGAAGAGGCACAAGTGCTAGCTGGAAAGAATCCAGATTGGATGAGGCAAGATCTGTTCGACGCCATTGAAGCAGGTCAGTTCCCGTCGTGGGAACTCGGTGTGCAGATTTTCGAGGAAGATCAAGCGCTGTCCTTTGGCATCGATTTGCTGGATCCGACGAAGATCGTGACCCAGGAAGTTGTACCAGTCACACCACTTGGAAAGATGACGATCAATCTGAATCCGACGAACTACTTCGCCGAGACTGAGCAGATCATGTTTCAGCCTGGCCATATCGTTCGCGGGATTGATTTCAGCGAAGATCCCCTATTGCAAGGACGGATCTTCTCCTACCTTGATACTCAACTGAACAGGAATAATGGTCCCAACTTTGAGCAGCTCCCTATCAACAGGCCCAGAGTACCAGTTCACAACAACAACCGGGACGGGTATTCTCAGCAGTTTATTCCCACGAACAACGGTCAGTAACTTTGCACTGCCCCTTGTGGTTGACCACATACTAACTTCCTACAGCTCCATACTACCCAAATACAATAAACAATAACTGTCCCATGCCAGCGAACCAGTCTGTCGGTGACGGCTTCTTCACAGCCCCCAATCGGTCTGTGTCAGGCTTCCTCAACCGCCTTGTCTCCCCGACTCTCACTGCCGATTTCTACTCCCAGCCACGTCTGTTTTATAACTCTCTCATCCCTGGTACGTACAAGCTTCCTGCCACGGTCAACACCGCTGACACACCCAGTGGAGCAACAATTCCTCATCAACGCCATCCGGTTCGAGGTCTCGCACGTCACTTCGCCCGTCATCCGCCAGAACGTACTAGATCAACTGAACATGATCTCGCACGACCTCGCGGACCGGGTCGCAACCGCCTTCAACATGCCCGTGCCGGCGCCGAACCCGACCTTCTACCACAACAACTCCAGCGCCTTCCTGTCCATCTTCAACTACTCGCTGCCGTCCGCCGCATCTCTCAACGTCGGAATCCTCGCCACCACAACCTCCAACATGTCCCTCTCCCAAGCCGCCAGTCTCGCCACCGCCCTGCAAGGCATCGGCGTCAACCCGACCATCATCGCCGAGAGCCTCGGAAACAGCATCGGGCAGACTTACTCGGCCGCCGACGCCTCGCTTTACGATGGCATTGTGCTGACGGCCGGGACAGAGGCGCTCATCGGCGACGGGATGTTCATCAACACGACCAGCACGCTCTATCCCGCAGGCAGGCCGCAGCAGATCCTGACGAGTGCCTACCGCTGGGGGAAGCCTGTGGGAGCACTAGGGAGCGCAACGAGCGCGTTTCAGGCGGCCGGAGTGCCGGTTACGGATGGAGTGTTCCCGTGGGGGGCGAACGGGACGGATATCAATGGGTTTGTCGGTGCGTTTGAGGGAGGGCTGATGAAGTACAAGTACACGGATCGGTTTGCTATTGATCAGGTGTAGAAGAGGTGGGTAGATGATGGGTGTACGCTGCGATTTCTGCATGTGGCTTGCTAATTATAATGGTGGAATAATAGTAATAGATGGAGGCACTCCTTTAGGCAGGCAAGTAGAATATAAACCGCCTGTTCCAACTTAAAATCAACATCACTTATCCAGACCAATTCTTTTTTGATGGGCATGATGGGCCACTCTTTGCTGGGTCTTAGGCCAACCGCCGAACCAGGTAGTGCAACCGTCAATGTCTCCTGCGCCAGTCGGGCGAGCTCACCGCTGTTATGCCTGTGATCCAATCGCCGCGTTCTGCATCCGTAAGAGGTAGGTTCGGGTGGTAGCCTTGATCCCTGTAAAAGGCGTCATTCCGGTTGCTGCACGCTGCGAGTTATTGTAGGCGAATTCTGCTAGGTCTAACCATTCGTCCCGAACGTCTTGACTGTAATTGACGTAATCCCGCAGGTAGCCCTCAATAGGGACGTTGACTCGCTCTGTTTGAAGGTCGGTTTACTGATGATAGGCGGTAGATAACCCTTGCTCAAACCCTGGGAGTCGTCGGAGGTCTTTCCAGAAGTCGTTGACCCATTTGCAAATTCCGGTCGGAGACAATCACCTTCGGTTTCCCACGCAACATGAGCCATGGTCATATCGTCCGGGATTTGTGCGAGCCGTTTTCCGCATGCATACGGTACTTGACCATCTCCAATTGCGCAGGCGTCTGGATGTAAAGGCGAGTACCCCTACGCTTGGTGTTGTTTGTCGTTATAATTATTGTATCCAGAGGGTGGCGCAGGATACCGACCATCAACGCCGAAGGCGAACTCTGACACACATCTGCTGCGGCGTGTGGCGAGTCTGGGCTAAAGTCGAGAATGTAGGGGTCAAGGTCTTCAAGTGCGCCGTGGTATTCTTGCGGTAGATGTTCATATTTTGTCCCTGGAGACACGTGGGTTCGCCGCATCAATAAAACAGTCCGCTAGTCAGTCTTTCTTGTGGTCGAAAATCTCGAACAATGTTCAAAATGTTTGAGGTGCACGTCAGCTAAAGTCTGTTGGGGCCAGACACCAGCGAGGGATACGTATGCGCTGCATCTGTTCCAGGTCTGGATTGATTATCAACTCGTCCATCAACTCAATGTACTTGGCTTCTCCTGCCCATCTTCTCCAGGAGAGACGATGCCTTCCATTGGCCAACTGTCAGGATAGGGCATAGCGTAATTGCGCTGTCAAATTGTGGAAGCCGCTGTTCGAAGACTACGGGATCGATCTTAGCTTTATATATCAATATAATAGGGGGTATTGTACGTTGGATAGCCTCCGCGTCCAAGCTGGCTGCCTCAGCCGCGATGCTCTGATCTTCAGCTTCGTCCTTCATATAACCGACGTCATCCAGATATTCTACAATCTCAGCTGATAGCTCACATTCATCTTCGTCATCAAAGATGTCTGCAAGGCATCTTTCCTTCTGTTCCATCTTGAGAAAGATAAAGAGTACAGCCTCCTGGATAATCAGCAGCCATGACACCCAATGTCGAAATTCTGGAGTGAGAATGTAGCCAAATCAGCTGCTAGACTGTCGTCATCAGTGATCTGAGCCAAGGAGGGAAAGGGAAATAAGGGGCTCACCTCCTATGACTCGTTTGGAACTTTGGATGTTCTGTACGGTAAGCCATGCTTCTAGTTTGCACGTGTCCTTCAGTAGCGTGTGCTGAGGAATAGTTTGCAACAGCAACCGTTAGCTTCCGCTCATGCACATTTCCTCGTTGTCGAGCAATTAAATACGGAGCAGCCGCTTCTTTTCACTTCAATGGGGACCAACGAAGACGCTGTGGGGGCGGTGGCTGTGTCCGCGTAGACTGATTGCTATGTAGAGAACATTGTCTCGTCTGTGATGCAGTATATCAAAGAAGAATCACGATTATAATCAAATATGATAAACCTCAGTATAAACATCCCCTATAAGAAAAGCGCCGGCAGGAGTTTGGGATTGTTGGATGGTTGGAAGCTTAAATACCAAATTTTCCCCCGAGCGGAGTCATACTAAAGAGGGAAGAATTGTGAGTCACAGCCTAAAAGCAAACAATCTATGACACATTCTGATAGTGAATCATGGCAAACATCAGCATATCACAGACGACGGCTAGCCGTGGGAGCTCAGCAATGGTCAATGAACGAGCAAAAGAGGCTGCTTAATAATGCCGAATTACAGCGGAGATAACCGGCTTTAGTCCGCCTGGAAGACCTTCTTTCTCCATCAATGAACGCTGCTCCAGCAGCACTGGGCACCTTAGATACCAGGGAGCGACAGGATGTGTCGTCTTGATGGGAGCAATGTCTATATCCGCTCCTTCTTGCGGATCGCGTGCCGTTCATCCGCCCGCATCTGCCCCGCACACTCGCTTACAAACCAACCGATGATGACGCGATCCGCCCATTCGATTGCTCGCTTTATATTACCATCCTCCCATTTGCTTCCTACACACAATTCAAAGTTCCTGATCACTCATCATCACTCTTCCAATCGTATAAGCACCATGGCGCACCAGCTGTATACCGACGAGACGCCTGCGGACGTCAAGAACGCCAAGGTATGAGCCCGTTTGCCCCAGCCTGCTGGGTTGGTGGAAAGTAAGTCCGAGTGGGACTGATTAGAAGTGTAGGGTCTGCATCTCATCACGCAGAACACGCCCAATGGCCAGAAAGTCCAGATCATGCTCGAGGAGCTGAAGGAGCTGTACGGCACCGAGTGGACGACGACGCTCATCAATATCAGCACCAGTGAGCAGAAGAAGGATTGGTTCCTGCGCTTGAACCCCAATGGTACGATAGCGACCTTTCCATCCTACCTAACCCCCCTCTCCCTCTCCAACAAATCGAAAGAACATCTCGCCTAACTGTGGGATTCAATGCAGGCCGTATCCCCGTCATCGTCGACAACACCAGGAGCCCTCCATTCCCAGCAATGGAGACCTCAGCCGAGCTGCTGTACCTCGCCAAGTTCTACGACAAGGACGACGCCTTTGGCTTCAAGGACGAGCTGGAACGCAACCAGGCCCTGCAGTGGCTGTTCTTCTGGCACGGCTCCGGGGCGCCCTATCAAGGACAGGTCAACCACTTCACGCGAGCGGCTCCCGAAAAGATCCCCTGTACGTCCCCCAATCCCCCACCCCACTCTTCTCCCCTTCCCACCATAATTGGATAACTGACCTCTTCCTCACCCCCACAGACGCCATCACGCGCTTCCGCAACGAGACGCTCCGCGTGTACGGCGTGCTGGAGATCCACCTGAGCGGGAAATACACGGGCGAGCCACGCGACTACCTTGCCGGCAAGGGCAAGGGAAAGTACAGCGTCGCGGATATCGGCACCTGGCCCTGGGTCAAGGGTTGGGAGCGCAGCGGCTTCACAAAGGAGGAGGTCGCGCCCTTCCCGCACCTGCTTAAGTGGATCGATCGTATTGCGCAGCGCCCGGCCGTGCAGAGGGGCATTGGTGAGAAGTATCAGCAGTAAGTCTGCCAGTAACTTGGCGGCAAGGCGCGCCTTGGTGACGCAGCGGCGTAGACTGGGGAAGATGGGACGCTTATGAGCCTGAAGCGGAACCTCTGCTGTAAAGAAGATGATGCAATAGATAGCCATCTAAAGTGGGGACATCTCGTCCAAAGTAAGCTCAACTGGCAAAACAGAAAGCACTTCTTGCTCTTCCTTCAATCACCACGCTCAATTCTTACAACCAACCTTCAAAGAAAGGAAAGAGAACTCCAGACCCATGCAGCGTCCTAAGGAAAAACAAGAAGCCGAAATCAAAAAGCAAAAAGGAAACAAAGACAAAAATCTACAACAACCCGGATTCCCAAGTCGTCCCCGACCTTAGTACTGACGAGTCGGTCAATGGCTTAGATTCAGCAGAGCGGACGGGATGCGTCGTATTCCATTGCCTGTGGTCGTAGATGGTAGATATGCTGTTGTTGTGGTATATATTCATGGGACCCTCAAAGGCCTGTGTGGGTTGAGTTCGTTTGGCAACCCCAACTTAGATGCGAGGTTGATTGATCTCTAATGTTGGGCATACTTGTACCTTATATGAGTGAATGGCATGCATGTTCTGT
>BCIG01000002.1:889397-1015855 GCA_001599915.1 Symbiotaphrina buchneri | reverse complement strand
TTGAGGACTTGTGTGTGAGTAGGTAGGAGTCCTCGCTGATAGTGCTAGCTACGAAGGGCTTTTGATTGGGATGTGCATGGAAACAGATCTTTCATGAGAGGAGATAAAGAAAAAGCAAGCAAAAAAGCAAACAGCAAAAAAAAAAAAAAAAAAAAAAAGACAAAAATCTACAACAACCCGGATTCCCAAGTCGTCCCCGACCTTAGTACTGACGAGTCGGTCAATGGCTTAGATTCAGCAGAGCGGACGGGATGCGTCGTATTCCATTGCCTGTGGTCGTAGATGGTAGATATGCTGTTGTTGTGGTATATATTCATGGGACCCTCAAAGGCCTGTGTGGGTTGAGTTCGTTTGGCAACCCCAACTTAGATGCGAGGTTGATTGATCTCTAATGTTGGGCATACTTGTACCTTATATGAGTGAATGGCATGCATGTTCTGTTCTAGCACTCATGCTCTTGTAATATTGACAGCATTGTCCGCTCATAAATCATATTCCAGACTTCATGCAACTCCAAAAGCCCCCAACCCCCAATCTCGATATCACCCCAAGTATCTCCCGTCATCTCCCTCCAAAGGTATCGCTCACTCTATCTCCTCGGCCGCCACGCACAGACCACCCCTCGTATCCCATCTTCCCAAAAGCAGAAAATATTGCGAAGCGCACCATTCCCCTTTCTTCATAGCCCCTATCTCAACCCTCTATCCAACCAATCATCTTGAAGTAAAACCATCGCCAAGCCATGACGTGAGTGGATCCGCGTGCTGCATTATAATCAACCATCATGCCTTCTTCCGTAATTTTTGCATTTCGCTTATCAGGGCACAAGGCGGCAGGCTGCCGACGGCGCAGTCGCAGCAGGGTCCAGACGAGACGAGATTTGCATCATCATTCAACGTGGAGGGAAATATCTGATCTTGCATCTTGCCCTCTCTCTCCACTCACCACCGCCCTGCTCTACTCTCGCTTTGCGCATTCCACGTGCCGGTGCGAAAAAGAGAGGGAGAGAGTGAGAGAGCATAACAAACCAACAATGGCCTCGACAATGGCCTCAGCAAATCCCCCAGCCAAGAGCGCCGGGGCTCCCACGACCAACACCAGCACCTACGACCACGGTGCCTACACCAACCCCTCCGCCCCCAGCGGCGAGGACGGCGACAACAGCGGCGCAGGTTCCTCAGCGACCACCATCGCGGCCTCCCCTCCTCCCCCCACCACCCTCTCGCGCCTCTCGACCCACCTCACCTCAAAAATCGACGCCCGCCACGCCGACCTCGTGCTCGTCACATGCTGTTTCTGCAGCGGCCTTCTCGACAGCAGCGTATACAACGCCTGGACCTGCTTCGTGTCCATGCAAACCGGCAACACGATCTTCCTCGCCCTCGGCGCCAGCAACCAGCCCGTCTCGCACCCGTACGGCTGGGCCAAATCTTTACTAGCAATCGCCGCGTTCAGCCTCGGCTCGTTCTCCTTCGCGCGCTTCCACCGCCTCCTTACGCCAACGCGGCGGAGGACACTCATCGCATCTTTCCTCCTGCAAGCCATCCTGATCTTCATCTCCGCCGCGCTCGTCTCGGGCGGGGTCGTGGGCGGGCGCCCATTCGTCGAAGGCGGACCGATCCAGTGGCTGCAGTTACTGCCCCTGGGATTGTTGGCGTTCCAGAGTAGTGGGCAGATGGTAGCGAGCTGGGTGTTTGGCATGGCGGAGATCCCGACGGTGGTGCTGACGAGTGTGTATTGTGATACGTTTAGCGATCCGTTGTTGTGCGCGGGCATTGGGAAGAATGTGAAAAGGAATAGGAGGATGGGAGGCATTGTGGCGTTGCTGGTGGGCGCGATTGTGGGTGGCTGGGTGGGGCGGAGTGAGGGTGGAGTCGCGGCGGTGTTGTTCTTTGCGGCTGGTGTCAAGATGCTGGTTGTGCTGGCTTGGTGTGTTTGGAGAGGAGAGGTGGCGAAGGAGGAGACGAAGGTGTGAGATGGTTCACCCCGGGTGCGACATGGACGCAGAGAGGAGCGTGTTGCCGGAAGCGTTGAAGCCTGAGGGTGAACAGTTAGACCCTTTTTCACATCTGACTTTGTGGTTTTCATAGAGCGTGCATATTCAAATACATGCTAGGTGTATTATTAGCGGAAGGGACTAGATGATAGATTAACATATAGACAGATATCTATCTTAGACAGAACGGCCTGAGCAACCTGGATATATATACCTGGCCAGAAATATACAGGCGAGTCTTATATACTTTACGTGGACTACCAGACCACTCAACCTACCACAGAAAAATGATGATCTGGTGCCGAAGGAGGAGGTGAAGGTGTGAGGCTGCTGCTGTGTTCCGCCACTGCTGCAGAGTGGATCTGGAGAGGAGCGTGTTTGACCAGCGGGATTGAATTATCGAGTGAAAGAGAGTACCATACTGACTATTCATCCCACTTGACACTGAGGAACCTATAGAGCGGGCGTATTCAAACACATGCTAGATGTATTATTAGCGGAGGGAACTTTCATATAGACACATAGATATAGAAATCTGCTTTTGACAGAGCGGCCTGGCCAAGGTCTCCATATCACCAGACTATACAACGTCCCACAAAGGGCGACCGTGATCATGTTCAAGCATGATTGGTGAACCAATAGAGAAGATATGATCTATTAAGTAAGATATGTCTTGGGCATATATAACAATACGCGGCTGCTATACGATATACAGCTTCAAAGAAAGAAAAAAGGTATATAGCACGACCCAATGATGCCAGGCATATGCTGACTGACTGACCACCCAAAACGCCTCCATGCAAGAAACCAAGATAGCCCCCTGTCACTGTCAGGACCTCCAACCCGGCGTGCACTCTAGCGCTTACTGTGCGCCACTGCGACCCCTTTTTTCCCCACCTCCACCTCCCATCTCTATCATCACTTCTCCCTGCTCCTTTCTTCTCTCAACCCCTCTCCCATATCCCAACATCTCAGCTCCTCTCACTCCTTCTTCCCACTAACCGCCCTCCGCAACCTCTCTCCAACCCCACTCGGCCTTCTCGTCCTGCTACTCTCTCTACTCCTTCTGCTGCGCTCACTCCTTCGACTCTGACTCCGACTCGCCACCTCCATCCACGCCGCGTCCTCCTCCGCGACCTCATCGCGCGTCTCTTCGCGCGTAATCGGGCGGAACTCCCTCTCTTCTTCTTCCTCACTCTCTCCCGCGCCGCGGATAGGCTGGAAATCTCTCTCGGGCGCCGCTGCTGGGGATTCCGCTCTCGGGCCTTCCGCTAACTCCTCGCCGGGGAGGTTCTTCTCGGCTGCGCCGGCTGGCCCACCTTCTGAGGCTTCTTTCTCGGCTTCTTGGGGCGCGGAGGGTTGTTGCTGCTTCATCCGGCTGGCCATCATCTTTCGCATGAACTCTTCGGCTTCGGCGGCGTATGGGCAACGCCGCCGGATGGCGGGGCCGTATTTGTAGAATAGGAAGGGGAATGGCACGCAGGCGAGAGCGAGGAAGGCGGGGATGGTGGAGGCCCAGTGGATGCCCAGGTTGGCGTACATTTGCTAGGAAAAAGTGTTAGCAAAGACGGTATGACCTTGATGTGGGCGAGCGGATTGACTCACAGTTGTAAACAGCGGGAAAACAGCGCCGAAGATGGACCGGATGACCGAATTGGCCGCCAGGACCGACGCGGCGAAGATGGTATATGAATCAATAAGATAGTTCATAATACTCAAAAACACCAAGACCATTCCAAAACCAAAGGGCACGCCGGCGGCGATACTCGCCATGAACGGCAGGCTAGGCGCGTTGGTCCAAGCAAACCAGAACATGCCAACCGGGATGGCAATACTTCCAATCATTGCAGGTGGCAAGCGCGCCTCTGGCGGTGCAATGCCGCCCGCCCTTTTGACGGCTTTCGCGTACCGGCCATTGTCCGGGATGCTGTATGCGACGGCCAGTAGCATACCGACCATGACTCCGAGGAACGCCAGGCCGCCGACGCCCTCGTTCCAGCCGCGGCCTTCCTGGTAGACGATGGGAAAGGCACCGAAGAGCAGATACAGGGTGCCGTAAATGATAGCCATGTAGATGCTGAGCAAGAGCACGATGGGCTCGAAAACCAGAAGAACCCAGGGGCGGGAAAGAGCGGTTGTCATCACGTGCTTCAGCGACTTCTTGCCGTGTGTTGCTTCAAGTTTGGACACGTAGACTTTACCAGTCAGCTTGGAAAGGCGTTGGGCACGGCGTTTAAAGAGAACAGGAGCATAAGTTTCCGGCACAACAAGGGTACCGAAGATCCAGAGAGCTCCGGAGAAAGCAGCCCTAATTCCGTCAGTCCACCACTGTTTCCTTCTCTGGATAGCGGCAAATGGAAGGGGAAACATACAGGAAGCCCTCAACCCATCTCCAGCCCGCATTCATCCCCAAGAAACCACCAATGACGGGACCCAAGGTCGGCCCCAGAAAAGGCGCCGCAGCAAACATACTCATGGCCAAACCTCTCTGCTTAGCTGGCCAAATATCCGCCAGGACTCCACCGCTGTTCGTCAACGGGCTGCTTCCGAACGCGCCGGCGAAGAATCGCAAGACGATCAACGTCTGGATATTCGGACTGCCGGCCGCGCCCGCGTTAAACGCCGTCAGGGCGGCATATGTGCCGAAAAAAAGGATCTGGCGGCCATAGAGTTCTGATAGAGGAGCCCAGATCAACGGACCGACAGCAA
Organism: Symbiotaphrina buchneri; assembly: GCA_001599915.1. Lineage (NCBI taxonomy): Eukaryota > Fungi > Ascomycota > Symbiotaphrinales > Symbiotaphrinaceae > Symbiotaphrina > Symbiotaphrina buchneri. The sequence goes on along the minus strand of BCIG01000002.1, from coordinate 1,011,150 downwards.
AACCCAGCACGAAGAACGACAGCCCCAGGGTAACGACCTCCTCGCTGACGCTGAACTCGGTGATGATCTCCTCGATGCCGCCGGTATAGGCGGAGGACACGAGCGCAACGGCCAGGGTCGTAAAGGCGGCGGACATGGTCAGAAACCACTTAATGCTATCCTTCCACAACATCGGGTCGCGCGGGTCATTGTCGATCCATTCGACCAGGTACGGGTTCTCTTCCGTCCCTGCGCCGGGGTACTTGTGGTTCAGAACGCTGGTAGTGATGGCGCCTTGATCGAACATGAGCCTCCAATCTATGGAAGGATCCGCGGTTAGTGCTTGTGAATTGAAGGTGGCGACTGGTCAGTCGCGCGCGGGCATGCGTGACTCACAAGGGATCTTGGAGGGCAGTCGAATGGACTTTGCTTCCACGTCCACTGAACCATTCTCACTTGCCATCGTCGCTGTACAGGCCGATAGACGGCGGTGATCGCAGAGTGCGGCTCAATTTCTCGGTCACAGTGGCGGTGACGTTTGGCGACGGGTGCTGGTCACGAGATGTGGTTGTGCGGTACCCTGTGGGGATGGAAACAGGAAGTGCAGAAAGAACAACAAAAGTAGTCGAAGCAAAGGCAAGGAACGAAAAAAGGACTTTTGACGGGTAGCCAGTCGGCGTTAAGCGGGGCCGGGTGCTAAAGCCACTTAACTGTGTACGAATGTGCAATATGAGGCTCCTGTGCAAATATGTTTGCGTCGGCCAAGCGCCGTCATTTAGTTTTCAGCGTGTACGGCGGAAGAAGGCATCGTTTTTTCGTGCCGACTGCCGGCTTGTCGCGGTCAGCGCTGGAGGCTCCATGGATGCTGCTTGCGTAACAAGGGCTATGTGCGAACGTGCACCTTACCGGACCAAGAAAATCGTCTGACAAAGCGGCAACCGGCTTGCCGCGTGCCGAGCCAAAGTGCATAAGATTGGGGTGAGGTAAAGGCCGTTAAGGCACCGGAAAGATTTTCAACCTCGGCCCGATGCAGGGCAGGAAACTTGGTGGGAAAACCAGCAGTTATGCAATGCACAAGTAGGTGTGCCTCGGCAAGAATCTTCCAGCATCTAAAGCGGCAACCAACATCAAACCACATGATGAAAGATCTCACATCTCCGCAGATCAAGCACAGGACTAATAATGACATTAGAACTTCCGTCATGCATTTGATTGACAGTTCATCTTACACACTACCCTACCCGCTCCTTCAACTTTCCTGGGAAATACTGCATGTACCCACAAGCAATCCCTCCATAGCAACGCAGTCCTCCGCTGCCAAGTCCCTTAGCCTTAGCAGGTAGATAATAAGGTAATCAACCTCGGCACAGCCCCACCGCACGGGTAAACTTTTCTTCCTAGCTCAGATGAGACGGCAGTCGGCGCCAGTTTTCCGCCGTCACCCAATGTGCGAAAGTGCGGTTAAGATGACGGGACGCGTCGCAACCTTTTTCCGCAGGTAGCAAACCGCCATCGTAGGTCCGTGATATTCGTCATTAGATGATGCATAGTATGTTTGCTTCCAGATGCCCGGGAAGTCTGCTGCCTGACTCATGTTTTACGTTGCACAGCTGGATGAACGCAGATTCACTTCTGCGGTGGCCAAACAAGTTTGCTGCCTATGACACAGCGCTAGACTTTTTCCACTACTAGTTGAGAATTTGAATATAAAAGACATGTCCCCACATCCTGAACCACGAATCCTCCTTCCGCTGCATATATACATTGCTCTGTCACTCTATATATATCTCTGTATTTTGGTGAAGTCGCCGCTGCCGAGTTCGACATGCAAGCGGATCCTCCTCGGGGCGTTGACGTTCTTGACGATGACTTGCCGGGCCTGGAGTTTTCGGGAACTACCCTTCGTGATGTAGTCTGAGATCAGTCACACGATGCATCCAAGTCATGTGATGATGACGAGTCTTTCCCAGCAACGGTTCCATCAAGACCGGGTTAACCTCCATCTCAACAAGGCGACGTCGACGTTTGAATATGTCTTTGCCAGCGTCAAAGAACCCCAACCGGCCCGAGACGAGCTGGAGCAGGCCAACGCCGACACCCCGAGCAACACCCCAGGGGGCGGCGCACGAGCACGACACAGGAGATGACCGACGAGTCCTTGGTCACATACTGGCAGTATGTACGTTTGCACTCGATAGTCACAAATACATCCAAGTTGGTAGGCACGCATGTGGTGGAAAGGGCTCGATCTTTATATATATATGACATGCTATACGTCCGATACACTGGACAATCTGATAACGTCACTGGAGAAGAACGAATGGCACAGGACCTCAGGAGGACAGCTGGGGTATATCCTGCATTCCGGAACCCAAGGATGCTAACTACGCCGAGACGCGACGACCTCGCTGTTGGTGAGTTTTGAAGCACGATCCCTCAGTCTGATGTTGCTAATATAGGTGTGTTACCAGACTTTGAGGAGGAGACGACGTTCGAGCTACAGTTCCGCCACATCCTCTTTGCTCTCATCATCTGGATAACCTCCATATCCCGCGAAGAGATGGACAAAAGCGAAGATCGGCCAATCCCTATAGCGACCTGGCTCTTCTGGCAGAAGTACGTTCATCTTGAACATCTGATTGTCAACAGACTTGTGAAGGCAGTGCCGAAGTCAGTACAGCTGGCATCATCTGCATGGGATTTCGAAAGTTCCGATCTTCTCAGAGGTCCCGCCCAGGTTGGTAGGCTTGCTGTTAATACACGGCTATTTCACCGAGGAGGAGGCCACGAGCCCAGAGACTCAGACATTGATCTACTGACGATCGGATGGGTATTCCGCCGCCGCAACATCATCACCACCGCCACACGACCTCCTTTTCCTCTTCCTCCTTCTCCTTGACTCCGGCACTGACGGAAGCCGCCACCAAGGCCTCTTCCAGCTAGCCATCCTATAGCGGTGATCCCCTGGATGACAACCGTGATGTCACAGCAATTTATTGCGATATCAACGATCTCCGACTTTCTGGAAGAGAAAATTCAACCACTTTGCCCAATACTGGCTGCGTGGCAGTGGTACAGAACCCTTCCCAAACGACGGACTATGTCCGGGCTCTGGTCTTCAATGACATGCCGGACCACACTCTCCATACCTACGGAAACAAACGCGAGGAGGGAGTGACGATCAAACCTTGGGCTGGCGCGACCCGTGCCGATACTGAAAGCAATGCCCTTCGCGAGGCTCGTCACACCTTCTATCCTGAGAACAACAGGAACCCGGGGGCCCCGAAAAGTTGCAGATCAGAAGGCCGTTCTTTGTCAGGCATCTGTGATACTTCCGAGAACGATCATGTCGCAAGTAGGGTCTTTATGCCAGCACAGGGTTGGGGCTTCAGGGCCACGGAAGTATTTCGCGAAATGGGTCCAGCATAGTTTAGTAAGCCTCATCAGGTTTTTCTTACGAGCGTCGTCAATGGCATCTACACATAGGTGTCAGCAGGAAAATATGGGTGCCGGCGCCTCTGCCTCAACCAATCTGCCCCTCGGAAACATCTTGCTGGGCAATATGACCCCCCTCCCTGCCCCTCGCTTCCTGCGGAGCGACTATACGACTCCACCGATCCCCGCGGATGGGCGCAGTGTCGGCAACCAGCGACGAGTGATTCGGGAATTTTACTCTGCCAGAGCGGGTCTTGTGGCAGTCATCGGCCCACCGGCCACGGGAAAGACCGATTGTTTGTACGTCCTTTTCATTGCGACTGTGAACTCAGCGGCGTACACCCAGCTCAGACAATGAGAACAAGCTTGTTGACGTATCTAGCAGGGCATGGCGAAGAAAGGTTCCCGGCTGTCGCATCGCGACAGGTCGACAGTGTGTGTGCCTGGGAGAAAGCTGTTGACTGTAGATGAAGTTCACGAACTGCTCAACCTTAAGCAAAGGCTCCAGTCGAACCGGCCTCTCTGGCTGCAATCAGTGATTTGGGATTTGGAACAGCGGTGATCGCGAGGATGACATCCGTGATGCCACTGAAATCCATTGCGACATCGACGATATCCGACTTTCTGGAAGACAACATTCAATCCTGCAATGCTCCACAATCCTCTTCTGCTGTTCTATCTTTGTGATTCTTTCAATGAGAAAGCCCTTGCGAAATGCAACAAACCAGGCTCTTGCTGGAATAATGGCTGAACTTAACATGGGGATATGGGGGGACAAAGAGGCTGCAGATGGAGAGGTCGTGTCAGGAACTCTCTCAAGACTGCGCAATGGATCCATTGTGCCCCCAGATGATCCTACGGCTATTCAAGACCCTGATGCGCTCTCTTGACGCGGATGATGTCCTTCGCATGGATTACACCGGAACAGAAGTAAAAAGAGAGGAGTTCCTTCGAGTGTATTGCTCTGTCATACTTTACACTGCGTACTTAAAAGAACAGGAGATTATGGACGTTAAAGACCGCTCCACAAACACGAGCAGCGACGTGGGTTAGATCAATGGCCCAACGATCCCTATTTGGCTGCAGGTGTTGCTGCAAGTCTTGGAGATCATCGGCAAAGGGATCGACTCGGCCTTTCCGCGCCGCTGTTCTGCGCCACCGTCGCCTCCGCCGCTGCCTCCGGACAGTACGCCATCTCTCACCTGCCGGCGCGCCGCCGCACACTTCCTCTTCCTCTTGCTTAACTTCGGCACCGACTCCTGCTGTCATGGCCTCTCCCAGCAAGCCGTCCTACAGCGCGTTCAATGCGTTCGGCTTGTTGCCGGTAACCACGGCCACCGTCAATGTCGACACCGCCGTGAAGAACATACCAACCCGAACACTAGATAAATGTCTGGGCTGAGCAAGCGTTTCCTGGAACAGTCCACGCTGTTACTCTGCTGCCACCGACCCCGCCGCCGGCGCGCAGCACCTCGCTGATTTGGCTCTGGGTGATCTCCCACAAAACCGCTTGACCGAGAACCTGGAGTTCCACCCTGGGACAGAGCACATTTATATGACTTCAAGGGCCATTTGCCATCCCCGCTGTATGGGCGGGACGTTGGATTGAAGCTCAGGTCCCGGAGAGTTTACGTTCGCGGAATATATATTACAGGACTCGTGTGTTTGAGGCGTCAACCTGTTGGGGACGTGACCTGTGGAGAGGACATATTGCCTGCAAAGATGGAGGCGGAGAGGATCAGCGCGCAATGGTGCTTGATAAAGTCACAGGAGATGCCGGAGATGGCCAAAGGAAGTATTGGTCTATATACTCATTATTCAGGCGCGGAAGTACATGTATAGCTTATATAAATCTAATAAAGTAGGTCACGACTGTCCCTTCCGTAAGTCGGATAAAAGCAGTACGAAAGATGTAAGTCAAAGATCTAGTATCTATATAGCGTCATCGGTCTATCATCTATATGGGAATCTTATTCTCCTCCTCTTCTTCATCGCCTACCAAGTGTTTCTTACCTCTCCTCAAGCCCCAGAGCTGTCTCCTCGTCTTCTTCTCCGCCTTCGTCTGCAGCTGTCCCTCTTTCCTGCTGTGTTCCGCTTCCAAATCGCCTCCCTCCAATATAATCGCAGACCACGCCCTAACCGCTCCCTCCTCCGTAGAGAATATCTTCCAATCTCCCCTCCCGCCCTGCTCCCCTTTCCCCCCTCCCTGTGCCTCTTCCTCCTGCACCTCCCTATCCCACTTACTCGTCTCCTTAACCTCCACTCCATTCTCGCGCAGCAGCTGCAACACCGCTCTAACATTCAACCTCAACATCCTCTCCGGGTCCTCCGTGCGAAACAACCGGCGCGTCAACCTTGGAAACAGGACTCCATAATCACTCTGCGAGAGGTGCGACGACTTCCTCGGATAGAACACGCGCGGACCCGGTTTGCCCACGCCCCAATCCGGCGACGCGCGTGTGGGCTGCGCCGCGAGGATCTGGTGGACCACGCCGACGTTGACGCGCCATTTGAAGAACGCCTCGCTGAGCACGGCGAGGAGCGCGGTGCCGCCCGGGCCGGAGGGGTTGTAGCAGGCGAAGGGTCGGGTGAAGAGCCAGGATGTGCGGGGGGAGGTGAGAGGTAGGCACCAGATGTCGAGGATGATGACGGGGGAGGAGGCGGTGATTTGTTGGACGAGTGGGCTGGTTGGGGACGGCGTGTAGAGGGGCGTGTAGGATGATGGAGGTGGGAGGGAGGTCGCGGTGGAGGAGGACGGGTGGTAGAAGACGGCTTTGATGAATTGCACGGTCGTCGCGGCGCCGAAGCTGTGCCCGGCCCAGGTCACGGCGCCGGGCCGGTGGACGTCCAGGAGATCTTTGAATCGGACCAAAGCATCCTGTTCCTGTTCTCCCGCGGTAGGTTGTTGGAGATTGGTGACGCGCTGCCCCTGATCAAGCTTCAGCAGCGCAGAAAACACCAACCCCAGCTCCCACAGGCGGATCTTCAGCTGCGCGTCCCGCGCATCAAACACCTCTTCCGTCGGGATATGTGGGATATCCCTATACTCCACCCTGCGCACCACTGCGCCATCCGCACAGCGCACAAACGACACCAATGCCGTCCCATCACGATGTTCCGGCGCCGCGACGACGAGGCCATGGCTCGCGAGCGAGCCGCACATGTGCGAGTACATGTTCCGCGTCCCTCCCAGCCCGTGCGACAGCACCATCACCGGCCACCTCCCCGCCGCCGCCGTGGTCCCTGGAGATGGCACCAGCGGCGGGGCGGCCGGGTAGGCTGGGAACGTTGCATGCCGCAGGGACTTTGCGATATGACTTTCGCGAGTGTCAGTCTATTCAATAACTCTTATACGTTCAAAGAACTCTCGCCAGGCGAGGTCTTACTAGAAGATGCTGGAAGTCTTATTCCCAGCTCCAAATTGCCGCGCAAAACTGCCTATGTACTCTTTCTGCGGCGAGGGCACCCAGGGCACGCCGGGCGGGTGTGTTGCGGTAGGCGCGCATGGGTAGAAGAGCCGGAATTGGATTGTCGTTATAGTTGAGTCTGGAGCTGGAGCTGGGCTGGGCGATGGGAGCTCCGAGATGGGGATCTCGAGATCGATGGTCCCGACGTTATATGGCCCGGTGTAGGCCGGGAAGGATTGTTTTGCGCTCATGGGACCTGGATCTCTCGCGTGAGGCTCACTGCTGCGAAACTAGCTCATAATTCTGTTTGATTTCAAGGGAAGTGGATGTAAATTGTTATAGGATCCACTATTATTCTACAGGACGAGCTGCTGGGAAATCCGTTGAGGCAACGTCAGCACAACATGCTGCTCCTGTGCTTATCGTTTGGCTGATAGCTGCCAGGCACCATACCAGGACAAGAACAGCGTCCGACGATCCTTGCATCCCCTGGCTCAACGCGAACCTCTTCCCGGCGCGGGCCGCGTCCCAGCCTTCCAGCCCGGCGTTGCTTAGCGGGACTCACAAAAGGGGGGGGGACAGTACACGCCTCGAGAAAAAACGGACGGGATTGTTTCATTAACTCAACTACACGAAGACCGAAGAAATCAAGAACAAAAACCGACTGGCTCTTCCTTTCTCCTACCCCTTGACCGCAGCCCCCTTCATCGGCATCGAGCCCGCCGTCTCCCAAAACGCCCTCTCCATAATCCTCAGCCCCTCATCCAGCTCTTCATCTTTAATCACAATCGGCGGCGCAAATCTAAACACGCCCCCCATCGCACTGGCCTTGATATTCGCCGACAAGCCCAACTCTAACATCTTATCGCAGAGCTTCTGGCCCAGCTCCGGCGCAGGTGTCTTCGTCTCGCGGTCTTTCACCAGCCCCACGCCCGCCATGAGACCACGGCCGCGCACGTCGCCGATACATTCGAACTTATCCTGCAGCGCGCGCAGGCCCGCGTGCAGCCTATCCCCGGCCTCGCGAGCCCGGGCGACGAGGTTGTCGCGCTGCACGATCTCGAGGACTTTCAACCCGACGGCCGCGGGGAGAGGATCAGATACGTGCGTTGTATAAAACAGAAAATCCCTGTCCGCACACACGCGTTCAATCTCATCCGACGTCACCACCGCAGACAGCGGGATGCCATTCCCCAGCGTCTTACTCATGGTCAAAATATCCGGCGTGACGCCCTCATGCTGAAACGCGAAGAGGTCACCGCAGCGGCCCAGCGCGGTCTGGGCCTCGTCGAGGATCAGCAGCATCCCCCGCGCGGCGCAGTGCGCTTTCATGGCCGCCAGGTAGCCCGCCGGCAGTGTCATCATGCCCCCCGCGCTGAGGATCGGCTCGAGGATCACGGCCGCGAGAGAGCCCACCGATTGGCGGTCGATCAGCTCCCAGCCGTAGGCGAGCTCGGACTCCCAGTCGTAGCTCCCGTCTGCGTGCCGGAAGACGGAGCGGTAGGCGTCTGGGGCGGGGAGGACGAGGTTGCCAGGGACCTGTTTCAATCGCAGGAGTCATCAGCTGATATCCACTGATTGCGAGGAGATATGTTCAATACTCACCAACGGCCCATGCCCCTGCCTACTACTATGGAACGTCGCCCCCCCAGCAACGCCCGTCATGCCATGCCATCCCGCCGCCAGACCCACCACCTCCCACTTCCCCGTATAGACCTTCGCGAGCTTAATCGCGGCCTCATTCGACTCGCCGCCCGTGCTCAAAAACATCGCCTTATCCAATCCCCGCGGCATCAAATTCGTCAATCGCCACGCCAGCTCGACGACCGGCGGGCTGATCATGCCGCTGAAGAGGTGGTCCAGGTCGCGCGCGTGCTGGGCAATGGTGGCGACGATCTCGGGGTGTCCGTGTCCGATTAAGCACGACATTTGGCCGGAGGTGAAGTCGATGATTCGACGACCGGTGGACGTGTAGACGTAGATTCCGGATGCGCGGGTTATGATTTCGGAAACGAAGGAGGGTGTGTACCGGAGCAGGCTGGAGTGCGCTTTTTGCCAGAGGAGGGTGGAGGCGGTTTCCCCGTCTTCTGCGCTGCTGGCGTGGCCGTTGCTGAGGGGGGTGATTGAACCCATTGCTGGTTTTGAGGAGCTTGGTACTGGACGAAGATGGTTATCTGGTTTATGAATTGGTCAAGTCGAGACCAAGGGTTATACTGGTTGCGCAACCACAATGCTACTCACTTTTCTAAACAGTCTTTCAATTGATGAATCCTTTCTTTGCTGTTCAGAATGTGGATGCAGAAAAGACTCATCCCCAGCCATGGGGCGATCCTCTTATCGGGGCGCTCAAAAGTTTCCCGGTGGGGTGCTTTCCCGCTTTCTCAGGTTTCCCGATGCGGGGAGATCGGCGAATCAGCTACCCTCAACTGCGAGCCACTCACGGTAGCTGGGCATTCGTCATGAGATAACCTGACAGATAGCTGCACTGTAAAATGCTGATTATTTGTCCATTCAAACGCCTCTTCTGCAAGATATCAAGGTCGTCCCGACCCCAGTTTCATTACATTGCTGGTGATAACAACTGTGACAGCTATACAAGGCGTTATATTCAAAATGTAGGATGTCTATACTTCAGTAGCCATAAAATCATCTAGTGTAGTTATTGATATCTTATTTCTGCATATAAAGTGTGGCTCCATTCCGCCCTTTATGCTCACGGATCTTACTCGCCATACCAGATCACCCGTCGTCCCTCAGCCTCCACCACGCACCTCACACCGCTCTTCCCTCTCCCTCCCTCCCTCACCACTCCTAAAACGTCTCATTCTTCACAAATTCCGCCCAATCCTTCTGATACTGAATACTCCTAATGCCCTCCGGGTAATTCTTCAGCAACTCCTTAGCATTATCCCACGCCTTCATAACCATCTTCGTTTTCTCCGGGTCGCGCTGCGTGAGCTTCATCTCAAACGGCACAGGCCGGCACACGATGCCCTGCGTGACCGCCTCCGTCGACACCGGGATCGGCTTGCCCTCGCTGTCCAGCGCGTGCGAGATGTTGAATGTCCAGAGGATGTATGCGATCCCGAGGAATAGAGACCGCTCCGCGATGTTGAGCCCCGGACAGACGCGCCGGCCGGCGCCGAACTGGGGTGGGTGTCAGCGGGGCGGAGACAGATGAATAGAGAAGAGGTGGTGGCGGGATGGGGTGCTTACAGTGAAGTGGTCACGCTTGTAGGGGTCGCTGAGCGTGGCGCTCTCCTGGGCCCGCAGAAAGTCATCCTTGTACCGGTCCGGATCGAAGTTACGTGGGTTGGGGTATCGTTCTGGATCATTGTTCAACGCCCAGACGTTAACCATCATGCCTGTTTTCGCGGGGAATTCAAAGTCGCGGTAGGTATCGGCGTCGGTGGTGGCGTGGGGCACAATACCCAAGATTGACGATGGGAGGAAGCGTAGGGATTCTTTCACGACTCCACGGATGTATTGGAGTTTGGACTCGTCCGCCATGGTGGGCAGTCTGTCACGTCCGATTACGCGGTCGATCTCCTTTTGAGCTGTGGTTTTCTGTCAGAACGTGTAGACTGATTCTTGCTAACAGAACGTACCTTTCTTCTGCACCTCGGGGAAATTGACCATGGCTACTGCAAAGGACAGGAAGATGGACGCAGTAGTATCAGAGCCTGCCTCCAGGAGCGTTCCGCTCACGTATGATGCCCAGTCGTCCGAAAAGCCATCTTTCTCTTGCCTCTTGAACATATCCTCGCAGAAACAGCCAGTTAAGATGCCTTTGTTGATACGCTCCTTTACTCTGAGCATGTAAGACTTGTATAGGGCAATCTCCTCTTTGTGCAGCTCCTTTCTACGTTTCTTCGATGGATTGATAAAGTCGGGAAGAACACGTAGGGCAGGGAAATAATCAAGCATCGAGGCAGAGACTTGAGAGGCAACGGCAAATTGTTCGAAGCCCTGTCGTCGCGGTCAGCCACGAGCAGAGAAACATTATTGTGGAGAGCAAGAAGTGGTCACATCTTAGAACACAGCAAAAGCTTAGAAAATACACACCTCATAGATCTGCTTGACTTCCGGGTCATTAAACGCCAGACTTCTCCATCCAAACGTGATACTAGTGACCAAGCTCGTGCTGTACCTCCTCACATGATCATGGTAATTATCCGGCTTCTTGACCATATCCGCCAGCATCTGGCGCAACTCCAACTCCTGAAACGGAATATAGTTGACCGCAGTCTTGATATTGAGCAAGTTATGGATCATCTTCCGGGCGCGTCTCCAGCCCTCGTCATACTGCATCAACACCAAGCGATACCCACCCGAGATCAGCGTCTGGCCGACGTACATGTCGGGCCGCGACGAGTAGTTGTTGGAGCGGTTGTCGATGAGATCTTTGACCACGCGCGGCGAGTTGAGCACCACCATGCGCTGGTTACCTAAAACGTACGTAAGTATATAAAGAAACTATTATGGACAGATAGCTAAGGTACCAAGCATAACGCTGTATATCTCCCCGTACTCTTCGGCCCACTGTGTTGCGCTGGTTAGCTTCTAGAAGGCGTGAGAGGGGCGCACTGCACGAACTTTCTTGAATTGGACATGGACGTCTTCCTTGGGCAGTTGATGCAGGTTGCCAAACACCGGTATCGTCGGAGGTCCTGGCGGCATGCCCTTGGGACGTTTGCCCACCTGCAATAGCCTATATACGCCGACCAGCAAGATGGCGACGGCGACAAGCGTAGTCGGCGACAGAGGGAGCTTATCCATGAGGTGCGATCGATCCCCGCGCTTCTAAAATGCTTCCCTACCCGTTCTATATGCGCAAATGCAGTTGCGAGGGAAATGGCACGAAGAGAAGAGAGCAAGAGCAACGAGGAAGTCCAATGAGCACGAGGAGATAATAATCGTTATTGCCGTGACAAAGCCGTGGTTTGCGTAACAAATGGGCCGAATCCACCGCAGCACCGCCAACCCACTTTCCGGCATGTGCCCCAAGCTCCCTCTGACGGCAGGGCGGCAGTTCCCATCAGACGATAGCTCTCCAGTTATAACTCGCCCGCTGCAGTCTAACTGGGAACCAGGGACCAGTTTCCCTATCAGCTCAGGTTGGTCATCGACCTCGCGCATCGGTCCTAAATTCTGAGAGCGCAAGAGAGATAGGGGACGGGTGCGACCCGTTATCTCAGGAGTGGGGGAGCGCTTTAACTGGATCCAGCGTAGACTGTGTCGCTGTATCAGGGGTCGGCAGTCTTTCGCTGCGTGGCGCTCGCTTCGGCACGACTGGCAATCCATGCCAAAACCAAAGAGGTGGGAACGTTTGTGAGTGGGGGAGCTTTGCCTTCTAGAAGGGTGTTAAGTGGTCAAGGTTGGGAATTGTCCACAGTGGGAGCATTGAGGTCCTGCCATTGGGCCGATAATGCTTATCGTGATGTATAGGATGATTTATACTCCGAACCGTACGATAATAACCGTGGTTCAAGAGGCCAAAGTCTAGGGGGCTAGTCTTCGTCGAGAAGGAAGACGCGCCCGTAGCCTAGTTCAAACGGGCTGATAGCTGAACGTCTTATCAATCAACTGTAACCCCCATGTTCCTATGTTATCCAAATGGTCGGTATGACTTGCAGCCTGTCCAAACAGCAGCTCCTTCCAGTCCAGATCAGATTGGCGAGGATGATGGCCGACAAAGTCATACACAATGTACCTTGGTGCCGAGATATATGCATATGGGCTAGCACTGCTTTCATGCTGCTCCAGAGTTTGTACATGATAGACCAATACAATTCCCATATATCATCAAAAGCGCACCAAATGATGAATGAACGTGACAGGTTAACATGACCACATTACCATCGAACAGCCCCGTTGTCAGGTAACCCATAGTTCTGTTCCTACCTACCTTGTGTGCCGACCTTATGGTATTTCCATATACGTAACACAGGAACTTCCCAAACGCCCATGCAAACAATATGCACCCCAGACGCCACAGGCAGCACGACATGACGAACCGCATGCTCAGTGTTACAGGGACCTACCGCATGTGGAACGGAAGAATAGTGTACAGCATGGCTTATTAACAGTGTATTTCAGCGAGATCTCAACCCGACACGCGCAACGCTTACCTTTTCCCCGCACAGAAATACACCACAACATTACGTACGGCGGCGACCTCTCATCTCCACTCCTGTCCTTCTACACCACTAATGGCTCCTACTGCCGTTATCCCACCCTACGCCCTGCCTACCTTACTCAGACTAAAACCCGGAGCTAACGTAGCGCAGCTACAGCCACGGGCTGTGGGCGCTTGGTGCCCCAGGGAGAATACGAGCGTTGAAGTTGTCTAGTACACCCAGGACCGTAGTATGAAACAGGACTTTAGAGATCAGGGGCAAGCATGCAGTCCCACAGGAACTAATAATGTTGTATATAGACAATTGATACAGGAAAAAGACAGAGTCCCAACGTCTCTATACATATCTATCTAATCCAACACCAAGCCCCCAGGGCGGTAGACAAACAACGAAAAACAAATCACACTCAAGAAGCTGGTCACCATATTAACAAGCCAACCCCTTCACCTGCCAAACTTCTTCAACTCCAACCATCTCAAACCCGGATACGTGAGAGCCGCCCAGCTCGCGCCAACAGGCATACCCATATCGATCCCATCGCCCACCAGTCTCGAAATCGGGCCCGTGAAGTAAACCTGCCACATACACAGAATCGCGCCGACCCATCCCACAAGGAACACCGTCAGGGCCGCAATACCGATAGGCAGCTTATCAGGCCTGTTCCAGGTAGCCCAATCGTAACCAATGCGGCGGCGGAAGATGAACTCCTCCTCGAGCGTGATCGCGACCCAGATAGCGACCCAGTAGCCCATGAGCGCGAGGAAGTCCTCGAAGACCTCGAACAGGTGATCTCGCCCGGCGCACGCACACACCGTGTACGCGACGACGCCCAGCACGGTCCACACCACGCGCGGGATGGCCACGAAGCCCCGGCCCAGGATCTGCACGCAGATCGAGGCCGAGTAGGTGCCCGGGATGTTGTTGGCGATGAGGCCCAGCGCGGTGATGACGGCGCAGAAGTTCCCGAAGGTGCCCAGCGGGCTGTAGGCTTCGACGATGAGCGCACCGGCGCTGATGGCGGATGCGTCGGCCCATTCTTGCTTGACGAGGGCGCCGGAGCCGAGACCGACGCCGAGGAGAACCATCATGATGCTGGAGAGACCGAGGCCGATGGTCGTGCAGGTGAAGACTTTCCACCGCTTGGCGTCTGGTGGGAAGTAGACGTACCAGTCGCACGAGGCGGGTGCCCAGGCGATGGGGGCGGAGACGCAGAGGAAGAAGAATGACATCCTGTGAGAACGTTAGTTAAAGGGAAATAAGCAGGTTTTCTGGGGGATGTGTACCTATCAGCTGTGATCTCCACCGAAATGCCAGTTGAGGGAGTGTCAGGGGCAAAGTAAGGTCCCGCGACACCGGCAAGGATGAAGAGGACACAGGCTTGCGGGAGGAAGGCATAGCGCTCGTACACGTGGAAGAGCTTAATGCCAAAGACCGCCACGACTAGGGTGATGATTGCGGAGATGATGGTCCCCACGATCACGGTCATGCTGCCACCAGCAACGGCAGACAAGATCTGGCCTGAGATCAAGCAATCGACGAGCCCATAGCCCAACATGATGACGATGTTAAGTAACACGCAAAGCTTGGACGGCCACCATCCCATAGTGAACCGGGCAAAGACCTACAATCATCAGTATTGCGCCCAGTCTAGATAGGATGTGTGGTCCACATACCATAGTCCTATTCCCAGACTGCGGTCCAAAGGACGAGATATATCCAGTAGCCATCGACCCCAAGATCGTGCCAAAAGTACCAATAATCATCGCCTCCTTAAGGCCAACATAGAACGTCGACGGGCCCAACAATCCGATAGTCAAGTTATTCATAGTCAAATTCGCCGAAAACCAGATCAGACACATCTGGAGGTAATCCGCAAACGTCGTCTTGCGGGCCCGCATGCTTTCGGGCACTCGCTCGATCCCACGAGCTTCCATGCCGGCGATGCGCTCGAGCTTGTGCGCCCAGCGCTGCATCGCGTTGTTGGCTGGCAGCGCCGCCTCTTCGACCAGACCCCGCTCCGTGACGGCGTCGAGGAAGTCGTGCGGTGCGGCATGGTCAGGACGCCCCTTCTCAGGGTCCGCTGCGGTATGCGGCTCAGCGCTGCTGCTTTCGCTCATGGTGGAATAATGGCTTCGGGCTGTATTTTCTTGAAACAACCCCTGTGATATGCGCGAGGTTGAGGTGCTATTATTCTATGACCCCTTACCATGCGATATCGAGCTCTCTCCGCCGGCTGGCTCCTTTATGAGTGAGGTCACGTTAAGTGCAGATTAGAGTCACAGCCAGCAAGCAGCAGGAGTGGGGGGCTGGGTATGGGAGACGATAAGCCGATCCCGGAAGCGGGCATATTAGTCAACCGTAATCTCACCCATGGATTCTGTTGAGCAAGATAAGGTCGCGAGGTCACTCTGACTAGTGGAGCTACCCACGTAATCATAAGTGGTAGGGGTACGAGTCATGCCCACGAGTAAAAGAGCCGGCGAGCGTGTGAGGACGGGGATTTCTTTTCCGCTTATCCTGATAAGAACGCGGCCCTTTGCACTGATTCGTCCTCTATCCGTCGCTACCAAGAGGCGAGAAGAGACCAAGGCGTTTCTTTATCTTCCAGTTTCTCTTGGCTTGCCTAAAGACGCTGCAAGCTTTGACTAGGAGCAAAATAGTTTGGCCCGCCCATGTGTTCTGTCTGACCACGGCCCTGACTGCTGGGTCCACACTCACGGTCCAGAACTTGGGATGCCTTGGCCCATCTTTGCCCCATCCTTGACACATCCTTGCATCTGATTGGCCTTCGTCGCAGTGACTACAAAGAATGACATACAGGTTGTGACTTCCTAATTTGTGGGTTCACGTACGATGATTTGGTCGAGTGAAGTCTTTGCGGGGCCTCCATCCGATGATCCCGGGAATCTCTTGCAAAGCTCCATCGCCTGTAGGCTGCCGGTCTTGTTCTGCTGTCCAGATTTGATAGTGATGCAGCATCTATAGTTTAGCCAACGTTGGGCTTGTCGCATTATCCACCCCACTATACCCAGCTTCTGAATACTCTTCAATCATCCGTCTCGCACACATCTCTGCAATCAGGTAGACATTCACTTGCGTATGATTACTGAGAAATTATCAGCATCCACCATCTCGAGAGAAGGAATTAACACTTACGTCGTCAAAATGGGGCAGACACTCAAGTCCGCCACTCTCAAGCCATCAACTCCCCTAACTCTGAAATCCGTATCCACCACACTCATCACATCCTCATCAGGGCCCATCCGGCACGTAGACATGGCGTGAAATCCCTGGCCCATGGTGCTCCTGACAAAGTCCTCAAACACAGCATCATCCTCGAGATCGATCTGCTTCACATCCGAGTTGCCGCCCGGGCCATGGATCATCTTCTCGATCACGCCTTCATATGCCTTGGTCTGGCCTACCCGGACAATCTCCCTTACCGTCTCAACGGCTATCCGAAGATCGAGCGGGTGGGCCAGATAATTCGGATCGATCAGCGGCTTGTCCTTGGGATCTGCGGATGCCAATGTGACACTGCCCCGCGACAGGTTATTCTGCATCAATCCCTCGTGAGCCAGACAGCTGTCGTTCGGCGTCAACGTGCCACCGTAGTACAGCGGCCCGGAAAGCATCCATATCTCCGTAGAAGGGCGTGTCTTCTCCAGAAAGAAACTCTGTGTGGCGAAATCCAGATCCTGGAATTCTTTAGACTTGAATAGCCGCTCTAGCCTTGTGAAGGCAATCGATGCGCTGGCGCCAAAGGTTGCCAGAGGTCCAGTCCGATCTTTTCCCCATTGCTCTTCTGCTTTGTAAAGGGCTTCTGGGTTTGATAGGATCTGGTTGTGGCTAAGGATTGAGGGGTCGGTCAGGTATTCACATGAAAGCGCGCTGTGGTCTTGTAGGTTCTTGCCGACACCGGGCACGGCTGCTATTACCGGGATACTGTGTTTCTCCAACTCTGATCCGGGCCCTACACCCGAGAGTATGAGTAGTTGAGGGCTGCCGAATGTTCCTGCGGTGGCGATGACTTCCTGCGTGCAATTTACACGGACTTTCCTGTTAGCTGCCACTTTAGAACATGCAAGAATTGACAGTTGAATTCACCTTTCTTATCCGTATCATAACGGAATAATTCCACGCCCACCGCTTTCTTATCCTTGAATAGAATTCTCGCACAGCTCGTAGAAGTAACAATCTTCAGTCTTTCCGATCTTTGTCTCAGTGCATCTGACAGAAAGGCTCTTGCACTTGATACGCGCTCGCCCTTGGCGATGCAGAACTGAGCCACGGACACACCGACTGGTTGGCCGTCGTTCATGTCCAGGTTTCTTTTGATGCCGGCTTCTTCGCATGCGGCTACGAATGTCTCGATGCCCGGAATCCAAGAGCTGCCGTACTGTACCGTGATCGGGCTACAGCCGTCAATCCCTGCAAAGTCTGTGCTTTTGACGAAGTTGAGTCTACTCACCCCTGTTTCCCATGGGCGCCTTCAGTGGCCTTTGCATACTGCTCCATGCCCGTTGGGACCGCCGGCTCAAAACTCTCCAGCTACTCCCGTCGCAGGTCAGCCCCGGCCTCACACAGGCAAAGAAAAAGCCGGCAACAGGGAGGCTCCCTACATCCTGAAACACCGACAAGACTTTCTCCCACCCCCATCTCTCATCGCCCGCCATGCGTTCCCAATCATCATAATCCGCCTTGGGGCCTCTAACCCAGCCCATGAAATTATTCAACGTACTCCCGCCCAGCCCGCGGCCGCGATGATACACCAGCCGCCGGCCCTTGAGCGCCTTCTGCGGCACCGTCTCGTACTTCCAGTTGCCCTCCGAGCTGGAAAGCTGGCTGATGTACTTGCCTGGGATGGCTACGTCGGGCTCGGCTTCGGGCGTGTCCCGCCCGGCTTCGATCAGGAGGATGTGGAGGGTGGTGCTGGTGGCGAGGCGGGACGCGAGAAGGCACCCGGCGGTGCCACCGCCGATGATGATGATGTCGAAGCTGCTGTTGTCGAGGGCGCCGAAGGCCGCGAGGGAGCGGGAAGCCATTGGAGTGCTGTGAGGCTTATCCTTCAGGGTGTGGCGCGTATAATGTCACGATACCTGGGGCATTTGCATGTAGGTTGACCTTTTTCACAAGCTCCTGCATTTAGTGCTACTAGCCCTGTATGTATTGGGCATGTAGTTTACATACGGACGATGAGTGGTAGTGGTGTCCGTCGGAGGTTTACTTACCCCACTATCGGGCGGCGTTGGCCCGTCGGGCTCGGAGCGTTGGAGCCGCTAGGCTGTCGGGTTGCATGTCAAATGCTCATAAGGCTGAGCATTGTTACTGAACATCGAAATTTCCTAACATCACGCTCTGCTGGCGGCAAGATCGCTGAGTGGGTTGTCCAAGGGTCAAGAAACCAATGGAGGCCGATACGATTGTGCTTCCCGCGAGAGCAGGAAGAAATTCAAACAGCCAACAGTACAAATGGGTGACCCATTGAGCAGAAAGGACTTTGAAAGAAGGGATTTGAATTCGAATTATGCTAATAATTAGTAATATCATAGGCGTCTACCACACCTGTATGCCGACATTTCTGCGCTCATCGGGTTCCATGGCCGCCCATCTCTCTTCTTCTCTCTTCTTGATTCCCAAGAGGAACTCCATCATCTTCTCTCCCAACCGATCCGTCAAGGGCTTGTCATCCTTTAGTGCCGCCAACGTCTCCTTCATAGCCTTTGGCAATTTCGTGTCCACATTACTGTCCTTCCGCTGCTCCTCCGTCAATCCCGTATAGTTGAAAGGGGTGTCCTTGATCTTCAACTCCATGTCTTCCTCAACCCCCATCAGCCCCGCATGAATGAAGCCGCTTAACGCAAGATACATATTCGCGGCCGCATCGATAGTCCGCACCTCCCAATGGCCCGTTTTGATCTTCCTAATTGGAGCAAACTTATTCTCCAGGCCCCAGCACAACCACTCACCAAACCCCTTGCCGACCCGCGTGTAGCTGTCATAGATGGGCATGCTCAACGCCATCAGCGCCGGCAACCGCTTCAACATGCCCGACAGGAACGCATCTGACTTGTCAGCGGGGGCAATCGACAGATGTGCATGCTGCCCGATCGCCGGCCCCGCCTTGATGGCCGCCGGATGCAGCGTCACGCGCTGTCCCCTGGCCTCGGACACACTCCGTAGCGTCTCGAGCGCATAGAGCAGCGCATCCACACCCTCCAGCAGCGGCATGGGCGCCAGCGAGATCTCATACCCGGCGCCGGTCATCTCGGCGTGGAACTGGCGGACCTCAATGCCAGCCTCCTCGATCTGGCGCACCGTCTCCTCGACGACGTCGTAGCGCGGCCCGCGCAGCAGATGCGTCGTCGACGTGCCGTTATGCGGGAGCTTCAGCGGCGACGGCGCGTCCTGCGCCGGATCGAGGAATAGGAACTCGATTTCGAAGCCGACGAGCATGTCGATGCCATGCGCGCGTTTGGCGCGCTCGAGGGTGCGCTTCAGCAGCGCCCGTGGGCAGCAGTCCCATGTCGTCTTCTCGAAGCGGTAGTGGCACATGACGGTGGCGCTGCCAGGCTGGTAGGTGCAGGCGCGCAGGGAAGACATGTCTGGGACGAAACCGTCCCTGTGGTTCGTGACTAGATCGAAGGGCCCGTTGTCGTCGAACATGAACGCCATCATGGGTGAAGGTGTGTCGAAGCTTTTTCCCATCTGCACGACGTTCAGCATGTGCTTCCGCGTCGTGACACGCGCCCGCAGGTTCCCGGCTAGGTCCAGCCATTGGTAGCGGACGTAGTGGATGTCGGGGTTGGCGGACAGGAAAGTTTTGAGGAGGGCGAGGTTGTTGGAGGGAACAGGATCGGCCATGGTGTGGGTTTTGGCCCCTTTCTGGCTGCACGATGTGACGGAGGTTCAATGGTGCAAAGCTATGGACTTGTCCACTTTCCTAGAAGAAGGGCGCTTTCTGATTATATATCTTGCTCTGATCCCTACCGCTTACTCCCTTTGTTACTCCCTTTGTTACGGTTTCAGCTCTGATAGCCCCCATCGAGAGCCTCATAAGCCGGTAGCATGAGGCTGGCCTCGCCTACCCATGTCTACAGAACGTTCAAAGCCCGAAAGGTCCATTTCCAGGTATCTCGGCCAATTAATTCAATTCTACGCACGCGACGGGGAAGTACATGTCAGCGTAAGCACGAAACGGGAGGGTTCCACCAGGTGGAACGTTGACCGTCAGCACTAGGTGGCCTGTCAGCATAGCCTTAAGTCATTCTGGCAAATTCAGCGGGCGGGAAACCCACTCTGTCTTGCCTAGACTACCAGGTTTCTTCTAGGATTTCCTTAGCATATGTTGTTTAGGAGTGTTTCTACAAGATTACATTCAGTGGCGGACATATTAGTGGCTGCTCGCGCCATGAAACCAAGGGGCTATATGGAACGTAGCATCGGACCCCTGTGTAAAATCTCCGAAAGACAGGTTCTTCGGCTGTAGAACTTTGGAAGGTTTTTAGCCCCTTCTCAAGCAGGTTGAATAATCCAGTATACACATATGCAGCGTTCTTGAGGCATTACAGGGGCCACAGATTGGATATCCTCGTTCCATGGCGGCACCTTATCTTTCGTGACTCCAGCCATGATCCACAACTCGTGATTTAAAGCTCCAAGTGCTGATTTAAAGCTCCAAGTGCTTTTACAAACTTTCCCACCTTTACCTAGACGTCTTCTCCTCCGCATCCACCTCCAAGACACTAACCCTAGGCGACCTCTCTCCAACCCCGATAACAGTTCCCTTCTCCTTCCTAATCTTCTGCAGCTCCCTAGCAGCACGTACGGTACTCTTCCCCTGCGTGAAGATCCAATCAATCTCCTCCAACGACAAGTTCGTCGTTTCCGGGAACCAGAAATAGATGGTCGGGACGAAGACGAAGTTCAGCAGCGTGAATATGACATACGTCTTCCACTGCAGCCGATTGATCAGCACCGGTGTGATCATGACAATGAAAAGGTTCCAGATCCACACGCCAGATACGCCCAACGCGTTGCCCTTGGCGCGTGCGTGCAGGGGCAGGATCTCTGGCCCGTAAACCCAAGTTATGCAGCTGGCGGAGGCGCCGAAGACGAGCATGAACTTGAGGGGGGTTAGTGTTTGTGGTTTGACACGGGGGAATAGGCGACGCACGATGAAGAAGAACGCTATGCATGCTGTTGATGTAGGCTTCGGGTTTGCAAGTTTGTCCTTGAGACTCAGGAGAATGGTGATCATCATCATCGAGAAGCTCATGCCCGCACATCCCCACATCATCGGGTTTCGTCGACCGTACTTATCCGCCAGAAAGCATGGCAATACCGCCCCTAGCACGAACATACACTGAATGCTGCGAGCCAAAAGTCAGTATCCAAATACTCCTGCCGGAAGGAAGCAGCCTACATTCCTCCCAAGCGCTGCGACAGACTCGAAGACAAGCCCACATTCGTGTGCAGCACAGTTGGCACATAGTACACAACCAGATTGATGCCCACAAGTTGGTTCATGCTGTTTATTAGCCACGAGAGCAGCAGGCGTTTGCGTGTATGTACACGGTCCGGCTGCAGCACGTTCCGCCACTTGTACTCGCCATGCTCCATCTCCAGCCGCAGCGCCTCCAGGATCTCGGCCTGCTCTTTGAGGATCTCTAGGTCATCGGGCTCCTTGTCCCAGACGGCGCAGAGGACTTCGAGGGCTTGCTGGTTACGGCCCTCTTTGTACAGATATCGGGGGGACTCGGGCACGCCAAAGACCATGACGACAGTGAACTAGACAGTTAGTGGATGGCCCTGGGCAGGGGATGCGGATCGCTCACCATTGCAAGGATGATTTGGCACGCAATGGGCAGTCGCCATGACACCGGGCCGTGGGCGTAGGTCATGCCATAGTCGAACCAGTACGCAATAGCTATTCCCACGCCCGAGAAGAACGCCTCGGTGCTGACTAGGCGCCCGCGAGATTTGGCATAGGACAGCTCTGATTGGTAAACGGGAACGGTAGATGTCTCGATCCCGGTGCCGATTCCACATATGTACCGCCCAACGACGAGGTGCGCGCGGGTATATGCCGAAGCTTGGAGTGCGGCACGGATCTGATGGGAGGTCAACAGGGTATTCTTCGACGGGCTGGAATATGTGCTTACATTGATGAAAACCATTGCAACCCACATACTCTTACGCCGACCTAGCTTTTCCGCGAACGCAAAGGAGAAGATGGAGCCTGAGAAGCATCCCAGGTTATAAGATGCGACGACAATACCGAGCAACACATCGTTCGGGTTGCCGATCTTATCAAGGAAGTCCTGGTTGGTGACGACCGAACTGAAGACGCCTTGATCATAACCTATACGACTCTCAGCTTCTTCTATATAGAGGAGTCTAGAAAACAATTACCCATCAGGGTGAAAGCTAGACAAGCTGCGTCAGTATATGTTATCAGCATCTGCATGTGACAACACTCACCCATCAAACAAGTAATCGTGATGCACACCTGCAGCGTCTTGCCGCGGCCCCAGTAGAACTTCTTGCCCATCTTGATTTGAACGGAGGTACAATTTGCCCTTATCTCGCCTTGTTTTACTCCGTTGTAAAGAGTTGCGATGGCCAAAGACCGTTTGATGTGGATCTTCCATCGTGACAACCCCGGCCACACACGTCCACTTTATAGTTCTTACCCCGGCGCTCAAACCCCGGATTCTAGCCTACGTGAGATGATGTCTCTGGTTAGGCCAAGAGAGCGCGCACCCGGGGGCATTTGCGGGGTTTAGTCCAAGCTTCGCGTGCAAAATTGCTGGATCGGGAGTAGCATAAGGGGTATGAAAAGGGGAAGGATTGTCGCCGGCCGGATCTCGGCAGCGCGGATTTACTAGGGGCGGTTAGGAGGTTGGCGGTCCCTGGACGACAAATGCTACGTCCAATGGAGTTCACTTCTCCAACATAAGCGTTTTTGGCCGAGAGCTGCGGGGTTGACAGCTAGTTCGGAACCTATTCCTTGCTTTAAGCCGCAACGTTCTGTGGCGAAGGCAATCAGCGAGGAGTTGCGATCTTACGGTGCTCACGAGGACACAATCATCTTCTTGGCATGGCGCTATCCGACTAGGATTCCCTTAATGCTAGATATCACTGAACTCCCACTGATTTCTCGAGCGATGGATGATGGCTCAGGTGTTTCGAGCAATGTCAACTTCAACCAATGATCAAACTAGTCCATGAACTTCAATTCGATTGACAGCTCTAAAATCTCTAATTCTGGCTTCGTGGCTCAATTGTTGAATGAACTCTCACTCACTTCTTCATTTGTACAGGATTATCACAGAAGCTCAAGAATATCGTCTTGAAAGCCGGTTTGGGACAGGAATTTGACTAGGATCCTGTGATGGAGAAACTCTCTGAAGAAGGCAGACTGGTGTTGAGACCGTAGCAAGTGTTGATGGGCAATGGTCTATCAGGCAGAATGATGTTACAATGGCCCATTGACCAGTCGACGGTTGCCGTTGCTGATATGTATTGCATGGGAAAATTATTGCTATGAGAGTGGTCTTTCCCATGTCTTATGAAGTCGATCCAAAACGTGTTGTACTGGAGCACCAGTACGTTCTCTCGCCATGTGTAACAATTGCACGGTTTTCTCCTGGGAATTTGTATCTGTTAAGAACATACCCGCAAAGTGAAGCTATAATCGTCAGCTTGTTATTCCTAAGGATAGCCGGACATACCATGGCCGGGACAATCATCAAGACTTGCATCCCAGGGTTGGCCAGTACAATCCCACACAGACTGCGGACGTGGAAGAAGATCTCTTCCTGTATAGACGTCAGAAAAATATAGAATGTGTCACGGCCTGCCCAATGAGCAACTTACTCTACAATCATAAGGCAACGATTTCAACCGGTCTTGTGCCGCTACCTGGCCTGGCTTGTGGCTCTTCAGATGTACGAACGCCATGTGATAATAGATGAGCCCCAGAGCTTTGATGATCAGCATACCTCTCCATAGACATCGGACTGCGGACCCTTACCGTGCCAATCATGCCTCAACCATGGTTCTGGAAAGACACTTCCATCTTTGTGCCCCGGCTCCAGCTCAATAAGGCTCGAAGGACGAAGGTTTCCTCAGGTTCCATCTCATCACTTCCAAAAGGAGCGATGTCCACTCATCCTCCGTCCTACCAGCTTGTCTAAAGCAGTAATTGACCACATCGCATGTCAGCGCCACCATTCGGTTGCTCCAGGCACAATCAATATCGGGAGACATGTGTTCTTCAAGGCCAACCCCTTCGCGCGAAATCGGGCCACTGCTCGAGCCAATGGTTACTGCAGGTGTTTACTTATTAATGCGTTCATCCCCTATATAAGTAGGTAATTCAAACAACATCTTAGCAGGTACAGAATTGTGATCTCGGGCAACTCATCTTCATCTTGTCAGTGCATCCTGCTCGGTCATCGCTGTTGCCACCTCTAGCGTGTGAGTGTATAGAGCTCCATCGATGTTCACCGGACACTGCAGCAGAAAAGCTACGTGCAGGTCTTGACGGACGTGGACCCAGAATGCCGCTTGCTTCAGAGCTGTGTCGCGGGAATATGCGCTCCATGGGCGAGTGGACAGGGCCAGTGACGCCGAGAATAAGCTTTCCGGCTTCTGTTCCAGGATTGTCACTATCCCTAGGTAAGCATTTGGGGGCCCAGATAATTAAGTGGAGCTCGTACCAGTATAATGATCATAGAGCCGAAGCAGGACATAAGTCGTGAAAATGGCTGCTTCGTGAGCATTATTCCCATCTTCGGCAAGCAGGAAAATCAAGGCCTTGACGCATTCTCTTCGGTACTGCTCTGCGGCAGATGAAGGCTGATTGCATACGCGACCGAAGAATAGGGCCGCTATGGTCAGCATGGCGTAGAGTAAACATGGCGAGCGGGAAAGCGCCAGGTCTGGAACAGCGGTAGAGAAGTGCCGCCGAGCGTCGGTGCAATCAAAAAGCGGTGCGAGCATCTGGACAAAGTACTTGAGAAGCCCCGCTTCAGGCTTACGTAGTTTGATGCTCGTCGGGACATCATTCAATCTAGGGGTGGGTTTCTTGTATGTCGTTGATCCTGTAGAAGGCTGGATCGGATATTATATCGTCGACCAAGCGAGTGTTAAAAGCATCAAGCTCTGGTGGACTGGTGATGAAAGTGCCAAATACTGGATCGACGTGGCCTATGTCCAGTGCTGAATATTCTGCATTTGTTTGATGTGGTTCAGGGTGGGTATCGGATAATATATCTGCTGATATGCTGGATAAACTGCCTTGGCTAGGAGGTTGTCCTAAACCGAATGTCCCTGGATAGGGATATTTCGGGGATGAGGTTTGATTCTGTGTTCCTGGATAGGTAAAGGTAGTGATTCCCTTCCATTACTGGCCAAGTGAATGCTCAGGGCCGTGGAAGCTGGTGATAGATATGGCCCTACGACTATTCATGTGTTAGCAATCGGACAATGCATTTTAAACCAAGACGGTTCCGACTTCTCAGACCTGGAGAGGACGTAATACCCCGAGCACTTTCCACTACACTTCCAGGGCTTCTTCTACCCGTAGGAGCCCGATCACCCTCTTCAGTGGGAGAAGCAACGGCGAAAGAGTTCTTCACTGGACGAAAGCGGATACGGGGGCGTCGTACGCAATCTCGATCAGATTTCTCGCAATTGCCACACACAGGAACTCTTTCATCACATTTCATATGTCGTCGACGACAGGTTCGACTACGCTAGTCAGCCACCATTCCAACGATTGAGCTCATGATTCAAAGCGGATCGACCAACCATGACGCTTCACCCTTGTAATGACCCATCCGCAGAAACGCGATTGCCTATCTCAGCAATTCCGCGCGAGACAATCAGTGAGTGTGGAAGATGTTTTGCAAACATCACTCCGCATTAAAGAGCGCGAGACATGCGGGGTTGCTAGTTTGCCTTTCTTGCTAGCAGAAGTCCGTTCACAGACCGTCCGGGGAAGATCTCCACGCTTAGCTCGAAGAGGGAAATTTGCGCGGACTGCAAGGCACCCCGATCGAACCGACCTGTTTCTAGGTTTGAGACTTGGTGGTCGAAGTCTTGGTTGAGCTTGAACAGGTAGTTTTGCGCTCTATGAGAATCGCGGAGTAAGGCCTGCTGCTACGGACGATATCAGCTTGCGAAGAGGTTGTTCTAGACTGGTTCAGTCGGATTATAAGGCAATCAGGATGTCCGACGTTTACACCTGGTGCTACCCGGTGGTAAAACTGATCTATACTCTACCAGAAGAATATCGTGATTGATTGTCCAGAAGCAACTATCATGTTATCGATAGGAGCGGCCATTCTCGCTGTCGTCGTCGTCCTCTTGGGTTACTTTGTTTTATGGCCCATTCTCTGGTACTTCTATGATCCGCTCGACCTGCGAAAATACCCAACCCCTAGTAAATTGGCAGCAATCACCCCGCTGTGGTTGATGTGGGAGACATGGAACGAACGGCGATCCGCCACAATCCATCAAGTCCACAAAGAACTAGGAGATGTCGTCCGCTTTGGTCCGAATCTTCTCCTGTTCAACGATCCTCGAGCAGTCGCCGACATTTACAGCCACCAAGCTGCCTCGAAGATTATGAAGGATAGGTTCTATGATAAGGTTGCAGGCGACTTCCATGATATCGTCAACACTCGTGATCGTGCAGATCATTCTCGGAAGAGAAAGTATCTTGCAAACTCATTTGCGTTGAAGACTGTGGTGGACATGGAGCCTGTGATCAGACGGAATGCTGCGAAGTTTCTGGCTCGAGTAGATGAGTGGTGTGACAGGGAATCCACCTCTGAAAGAGAGCCATCCTCGTTCAACATCCGACAATGGTAAGGTTGGAGACGCCGAATGCTAGTGCTAGAGACTGATATATCTCCATTCCAGGCTTAATTACTTCACTCTCGACGTTATCGGTGATATGGCATTTGGCCTCCCGATGGGCTTTCTCGACAACGGAAATGACATGAAAACAGCCGAGACGAAGTCAGGCACTGTTTATACGGTGCCCAGCACGATCTATGCTCTACAACAAGGAGTGAGATACACCATTACTCTTGCTCAAGTCGTATCTCTGCAGACGATGGACTGGTTGAAGATAGTCACCAAGTGCACGTCTCAGCTGCAGCGATTGACGAAAGCGAGATATGCAGACGATTTTGAGAATATTTGTATACACCAGCTTCGGCGGCGCATGGCCAAGGCTGCACCTGAGAGACAATCGAAAGACTTCGTCAATAACATCCTCGCTGACCGAAATGGGGAGGGTCGAAACCTTCCGTTCATGGAGATGGTCGCCGATTCGATCGTATTCATGAACGCAGGTAGCGACACCACTGCCGCGGCACTTTCAAGCACAGTCTATCATCTGATGGCTAACAAAGAATGTCTCGAGAAGCTACGCCGTGAGGTGGAATCGCACGTATCGCCAGATGATCCGGAAATCGTCCCGTACGATCTCGTCAATAATCTTCCATACCTTGGAGCATGTATCAACGAGACCTTGCGGCTAAGACCACCAATCGCATATCCACTACAGCGTGTGGTCTACGCACCAGAAGGAGCAGTAGTTGCCGGCCATCATCTTCGACAAGGGACCGTCGTGGCCGTGCCAACGTTCGCGATCCACCGCAAAGAGAGTCTGTATCCCGAACCGGACCGCTTCAATCCTGATCGTTGGCTGAATCAGGACGATCCTGATCAGATTCACAACCTGAAGGCGTACAACATCCCTTTCAGTCAGGGGGCAAGGACGTGTTTGGGAAGACACATTGCTGTTGTGGAGTTACACATCCTCATCTCCACTCTTGTTCGCAAGTACGATATGGAACTGGAGCGCCCGGATCAGGAACTGGAGATCCATGAGCGCTTCAATTCTAATCCTGGTCCGCTGCCGATCCGGATCAAGAAGCGAGCTGTCATTTCAAAGTAATGTCTTCATTGGATTGCTACCTTGATTATAGCGGTCGATCACTGGCATATTCCAATAGGAGAAAAAAAAACCTACTTAAACAGTCGGATTTATTTACAAGAAGTGATATAACTTGAATCATTTCTTTGGCTTGAGTTGAAAACGCCGAATGCTCACGACCGTTAAGAGGTCATGACCATATACCATCATTGTTGCTAGGCTAACTTGTTTCTTTTCCCACCGTTCATCACTCATAGCTCAAGGACTCACTTAGCGTACTGACTGGTGGGCCTCACCGGCAGCCCCGCAGCCTCATACATGGCATCAATCGTCTCCATCTGCCAGATACTCTCTTGTCCCTCGACCCAGCAGGGCGGTTCCTCGCCCTTGATCTTCTTGACGAAAGCCTCCAGCTGGTACCGATACGTGCTCCAGTAGCTCTGGCCGCCTTTTCCTCCGGTGGTCATGACGTTGCCCCAGACCGGGCCGCCAGAGTATTGTTTCTTGTACTCAGTCTTGCCGGTCGCTTTGTCGGTGATGGAGATGTAGTGGTACAGGTGCGGCATCATGGCGTTGTAGAAGTAGATGACGGCCTTTTCGGTCTCGACTTCGATCTGAGGCAGTTCCCAGACACGTGGAATGACGTACCCGACCCAGCTGCGTGCAAGGTCGGTGTATACACGGCTATGCACAATGTCGCCGCTGGCGGTCTTGAACAGCATGATGCTGTGCATGGCTGCGTCGACGCGCTTGTCTTTGTCATAGGGACGTGCCACAGAGGACAGAATCTTCTCTGGAAGACCGGCACGGAGAGCATAGCGTGTGAAGGAAAGAGCGTACGTTGCATCCATAGCTGAGCCACCTATTCGAGAGTTCAATGGGTATCCTCAAACATTCACAGTGTATTCGGACTTTCTACTTACCTGCTAGATCGTATTGCCAACGAATGTCTCCATCAGGCACTCCTGGGCTAGCCGTCATTACTGCATTCGTCTGAATGATCTTGCCATATTTCCCCGACTCGAGAATCTCTCTCCACAAATGCGCAGCAGGATGAAACTGCCAGTGAAACTGCACTTTTATTAGCATCTCCCACGCATGCGGTCGCTCTAGAACTTACCGCCTCCATCAAAATCTTGCCACTGTGTTTGGACTCCTCAACTAGATTCTTCGCCTCGGTCGCATTGCTCGTGAACGGCTTCTCCAGCAAAACATGCTTCCCTGCCTTCAGCGCCTTCGAAGCCCACTCGTAGTGCATCCCGTTCGGCGTCGAGATGTACACCATATCGATCTGTGGGTCGTCGAGCAGGTCCTGGTACGAGCCATATGCCTTTTGGATCTTATATTTCTTTGCTGTGGTCTGTGCCGTCGAGAGGTCGCGGGAGGCGACGCCGTACAGGATAACATCAGGATGTGTCTCTGCGGGATGGATTGCTGGGAGCGCTTCCGTCAACTGTATATTTCAAAGGGCAGGGATCTAGAATGCCTTACCTGCTGCTGGGTTGATTTGAGCAGATGAGAGGATGCCTAGCTTGATGGCACCTGGGTTCTTCTTGGGGACTGAATGTAAGAGCGAGTTGGTGTATTGGTAGGCAAAAGTGTAGGCTTGAATGACGAGCGCCATTTTTGCTGGAGCGGTCAAGGTAATTTGGGTAGAGATGAAAGATGCGGGAGAAGATAGTTGACAGCTGAGAGAGTGGTGGTGCAAGCTCGAATTTTGGGTCAAAGCAGGTTGAACTCAATGGAGCTCTTACGATGACGCAAGGTGCCCGTCATGGGAGTGACACAAGTAGTGATGTATGCGTCGCCATATTCACTTGCCATGATTGCTCTAGAATTTGGGGATTGCACATGGATTATGTCTACGCCCTGTATTTGAACCTCCTTGATAGTATTGGGTCGGTGAAGGATATGACTGACAGTTAAGGAGCATGGGCATAATGTTGAATGCGAGGCAAGTTCAGCGACCGGCTAGCAGCCATAGGCGGAACAGGAGGTATCTCCGTGCCCCTTTTTGCCGATCCCCCCTTGGCCGCCTGAACCAACTTCTCCGCGATATTCTTTTCCACCCCTAGTCCATATATATGATACAGCGCTTAGACGCTGAACTTTGTTTTATTTTACAACATGTTCCTTTAACACTCGAGTGGATAGAGTTTACTTTTTTTGGCCCCTCACAAGGTGTATTCATTCCTCCTCTGCAGTTCATGGGGAATTGCTATCTAGTTCCATACTCTCGGTTCCATCCTTCTCACGAACTACCATTGTTCAGCCCCGTCCACTTCCTCGTAATATCCGTATACGTCATGAACACCGCTCTACCCGCCTTAACCTCCTCAAGGAGCCATCTCACCACCCTCTCGATCATCGGGATGACATGCGCCATACCGCTCGTGTCCGGATGGAGGATGATCGGGAATACCAGGACCTCCTTCTGACACTTCTCCAACGCGTCTGCCTTACCCTCACTCTCGGCTTCTTCCACGGCCTCTTCATACCGCTCCTGTGCATCCCTCATGACCCAATCGTAGCGTTCCCGCCACATGTTCTCCACCGCGGACGTCGGCACGTAGCCTTGCGAGTTGCTGGTATGCGGCCAGAATTGTAGCGGGGTCATGTCCTCGCCATACCAATTCGCGGGGATCTCGACGATGGAGGAGTGAGACTCTGGCTTGGGCACGGGGCGCATCCAGCTTTCGGCGGGTTGGCTGAAGTCCAGGGGCTGCATGGCTGGGCGATGGGGGATATGGTAGGGGAGAGAGTCATGGTGTGTTAGGGAAGAGTCTATCAGCACAGTATGAGCTGAGGCTTAACGAGTGAGGAGGGATTGTGAGCGCGAACATACCATACTCGAACCCATATTTCTCCAAGACTGAGATCGTGCTCTCGCGAATATGGTACAATGGAGCACGATATCCCACAGGACGCTTGCCAGTGAACCCCTGTGCCAGATCAATGCACCTCACAATCACATCGTGTTCTTGCTCCGCCGTTAATTGCTCCGAGCCCTGGACAGATGGTAATACTCAGCCTCGGCTCCTTCGATATGTTACTGTAGAAAATACTGACCTCGTGACAGTAACCATGCAACCCAATCTCCGCTCCACTCTTAACCACCTTCTCGGTCATTTCAGGGAAGCTATCCATACTATGCCCTGGAATGAACCATGTGACATCCTTCTGGATTCCCAGCTTCTTGAACAGCCTCAACAGCCGCGGCACACCGACTTCACCGGAGAAGAAACCAGTACTATAATCCGCCATGTTGTTCTCCGGATGTGTCCCAGTGCCCAGCCAGCCGGACACGGCGTCGAAATCGACGGACAGTGCAATATGCATGAGAGGCTTGGGTACAGCAATACCAGAAGAGGGTGCTGATGCAGAGCCAGCAGCAGCGGGGGTTGCAGAAGTATCCGTAGATGCAGGCTTGTCTGGTCGCGTCGAAAACCCACTCGTAAGGGAGCTTGAGGCGGCTTCTTCTGGAGATTTCCATATCAGACGACCTTCCATTCCTCCGTCGACGCTGACACATTCGCCGCTAATATGACCCGCAGCCCGATGAGACGCAAGGAAAGCAGCAAGACGTGCGACATCCTGGGGTTCAGCGATCTTGCGGAGTGGGACACTGATATAAACTCCGTCAGAACGAATCCAAATAGCGATATACTAGAGATTCCGGTCAAAGGAAGATGTCAGGAAGACACAACGTGCTCCTATGGGAATTCTGAGTGTCTGAAGGCAGGAACTTACGTAGCTTGGGCTTCTGCCCACATCTCCTTCGGATCATCTAGTCTCTCCTCAATGAGCCCCGTATTGACCCAGCCTGGCGCAACAGCATTGACGCGGGCCCTGCCATTCAACTTGACAATCTCATTCTTGACGGTCCGCACCAATCCATACTGTAGACCGGCTTTACCAGAAGCATACTCCGCATGGCCGGCTTGGCCAAACTTCCCACACTCGGAGCCTACAGCGATCAGCTTTGCGGCAATCGGTCCATTCTACAAGCACTTCACATACCCGTGACGACCACGGCCAGATTCTCTAATTCCTTGCCCGACTCTTTCTGTATCTTCTCCGCTGCTTTGAGGAAATGTTTGATGGTCAGGAACGTCCCCCGCACATTGACTTTGTAAGTGCGATCCCATAACTCGGCGGGCATATCCCATAGTGGGTACTCGTTGCTTTCGTCCGTGATGCCCGCATTGGCGCACAGTATATTGATGGGGCCCAAGTGGGCAACGGCATCTGCAATTGCAGCGGCAATTGACGACTCGTCGGAGATGTCCCCTTGAACGGAGTGGTAATTTGAGGAGGAAGATTGGGACGGTGATGTGGAGGAACGTAGGTCAAGCCCGGTAACTTTGCACCCCTGGTCTGAAACCTGTTAACAATGTGTATGCAGAGGAGTGTGCTGCGTCAATTTCTTTCGGTATGGAAAATAGGAGATTGATGTTCGGCGTACTCAAAAACTCCTTCGCTACCTCGCTGCCGATGCCCCCCGCAGCGCCTGTCACCAAAACATGGTAACCTTCTAACCCTAAGAATGACGTCGACGACATGTCCGCAACCCTAGGAATCGCCTGTGAATGGAACGGTGTCCGTGATATGAAGATACAGAGCAGTGCAAGGAGCTTCTCGCTCACTTTAGTAGGTCAAGCTTCTTCTATTCCTGTACACCAGGCAGATGGGTCATCCGCTGTTAATGATTGCTTGCTGACCCGGTGGGGTTGCTCCAAGTCACACAGCGATCAATGCGGAATATATCCAGTCCACCAATATCCTTCAGACTATAGGACTATTTCCTTGGATGCTTAAATCGAATTACGGGCAAGCATCACGGCCCTCGGCGGTTCGGTGATGCTACCCCATACCGCGTGAAGCTTGGTAGTGCTTCTGCGCAACATTACATAAATGGGCGGTGTCAGCTATCACGAGCTAAGGGTGCGCGCGCCTGGAAGCTGTGGAGTATAGCGGCTCTTGTTACCCTATTGAAATGTTTCAACATCGACCTTCCCCGACGCAGCTTCAATTTCGCGTGGCAGACTTCCGATCCAGGCTGTCAATGACAGGCCAGCGGGATCGGTGCGCGGTACCGGACGAGAAGCACGGTCCACCAAGGCTTCCCGCCGGCTTGAAGTCGAGAAGGGGGTGAAAAGTCTCCTCCTCAACTTTCCCAAACTAGCTAGGGGAACTCCGTCTATCTGGCAGCCGTGATAGGTCAGCGTCGGTCGAGATTGCTCTTATCGCTTATCGCCTGGATGACAGCGCCATGGTTGAGAGCCTACCCATGCCGTTCGGGGAATGGTGCGGCCGAAGGAACCTCTGCACATGGCGGGACGGCGTTCCCAGAGTCTGGAATTGGTGATAAGTGGATGTCTTTGAGATTGGTCCAGCACGATCAAGGACATAAACTTATTATAGACGGAGCAGACGCCGCTGATCGTATGAGGGTGAGATGGAGGCGAGATTGTTCTTGTCATTTGGCATCGCTTTTATTTAATGCAGCCCTGGACCCCTTGAACGACCGATCGATGCTTTTTCCGCTGTCTGTTTACTAGGTGCATATATTGTTATTTGTCGTCAGACCCCTGTACACATATCATTTCTTGTTGAATTCTTTCGTGATATCCCCCTCTGCTTGTCATTTGCATACAGATGGCAGAGCCAGAGAAACAGACCGCGATGTCCGTACCCCCTGAGGATGGCCTTCCTCAAGAGCGGAGGGGTAGTCGGAGGATATCAAAGGACGGTGATGTTCTTGATGTGCTGGAAAATGGTCAGATCATGTAAGCTTTGGATCTTTCTTCATCTACTATGCCAACAGAGCTGACTTTGTGGATCCACAGCAATGCCAGTGGACACGTGCACGAATTGGACAAGCAATTCAGCTTGCTGAGTATGTGTGCCGTCGGCATCGTGACTGGCAATACCTGGGCGGCAATCGGTGGTAGCATTGTAAGGAATATCTTGTCACCCTTCGAGGATATACACTAACTGTGTCCAGGTTGTTGCAAGTATGGTATGTTCCACACCGGACTCCATGAGAAGGTTACTAACTGGATATCCAAGTCTACAACGGTGGCCCACCTGGTGCTATATATGAGCTGTGAGTTCTGGCCGGTCCATGAGCTTAGGGATTACATGCTGATCTCTATCAGCATTGCCGTGTCTCTCTTCTACTTCTTTGTCGCTGCCTCAATCGGCGAGCTGGCATCAGCTATTCCATCCGCTGCCGGAGGTAAGACCATTCCCATTACATCAGAACCATTTCCTCACCTCCTGCCATTTCCCCTCTTCCTTGTGGTTCAGTTCCAGACCACGACTAACCGCTCATAGTCTACCACTGGGCGTCCGTCACACCCGGCAAACGCTGGGGCCGGCCCATCGGTTTCTTCGCAGGCTACTGGAACATGTTCGCCTGGTGTTTCGGAGCGTGCTCCATGTGCGCCATCGTCGGCAACATTACCGTGGCCATGTACTCTCTGTTCCACCCAGACTTCTCGCCGCAGCGCTGGCACGTCTTCGTGGCGTACCTGATCATGTGCTGGATTGCGACGGCGGTCATCATGTTCGGAAACCGGCTGCTGCCGATGCTCAACAACACGGGCCTGCTGTTTGTGCTGGGAGGCTGGTTCGTCACTGTCTTGGTCCTCGCCATCATGCCGAGTAAGAACGAGTCGAAATATGCAAGCGATGATTTCGTCTGGAGGGACTGGGATAATGAGACGGGATGGGGTAGTAATGGATTCGTGTTTGTTGCGGGCATGTTGAATGGCGCGTACGCTATTGGCACGCCGGACGTAACATCGCATCTTGCAGAGGAAATCCCACGGTCCGCACCCTTGTCCCCATCTTTACAAACCACCTTCTTCTGGACATCAGACTAACATTCGCTTCCAGGCCCGCGATCAACGTCCCCAAGGCCCTCTGCGCGCAGATGGTCATCGACTTCCTAACCGCCTTCTGCTACCTGATCGCGCTCTTCTACAGCATCAACGACCTCGACTCCGTCTTCAACAGCAGCATCACGACCTTCCCTCTCGCGACCATCTACCAGCAAGCAACGGGCTCACGGGGCGGCTCACTCGGACTACTCATCGTGATCCTCTTCCCCATCTTCTGCACCGTCATCGGCGCCACGCTGACCGCGTCGCGGACCTTCTGGACGCTCGCGCGCGACGGCGCCGTGCCCTTCTCCGGCACCTTCGGCCACGTCAGCAACCGGTGGGGCAACCCGTTCAACGCCGCGCTCTTCGTCGGGTGCTTCATGACCGTCATGGGCTGCATCTATCTCGGCAGCTCGACGGCGTTCAACGCCTTCATCGGTTCCTTCGTCATCCTGACCACGTTCTCGTACTTTGCATCCATCTTCCCCTTCCTGATGTCCGGCCGCAAGAGCGTCGTCCCCGGCCCGTTCTTCATGAAGGGCGCGCTGGGCTTCGTCGTCAATGCCGTCAGCTGCGCGTATATTGCGGTCTTTGTCGTCATCTTCTGCTTCCCGTATGCCATGCCTGTCGATGCCGCCAGCATGAATTATAGTTGTCTGATTGTGGGCGGCTTGACTATCATCGTCGGGTGCTGGTGGTTGGTGGTGATGAAGAGATATGAAGGCCCGCCTGTTGTGGGCATCTTCTAGACAGCTGTCATTTGTTGGGAAGAGGCCTTGCCAGATGTTTCTTAAGCTTGTACAAACAACAGTGTGAGAATTCTTCATTCTCCTGTGGCATTTCAGCTGTAATTTATATGCTTGTGTAACTCAGAGCAATATGGACTTAATATGGACTCAATATGGACTCGTGGCAGTCGTTACGTTTGCGAAACTATGCAACAGCAACATGCAATGCTAATTGTATCTTCGACGCTTCATTAAGAACGACGCTATGCAACGCTATGCTATGCCATGTTCATCAGCACACAACAAGCTACAGCAAACCTGGAGGCGGCCTTCTGCTCCCTCAGCATCCCCTAGCTACCCGCTCTTCCCTTCCGTTTTCCAGCGTGCGCCGTCCCGTTTGCACCTGCCCTCCCCTCCTCGCCCAAAACCCCCGCGCCCAAGCCCACCTTCCCCCTGAGCAGACCCCTGACACCTCCCTTCTTCCTCTCCGGTACCTCGCCCTCTCCGGCGGTGAGTACATAAAGCAGATACTTGAGATTCGGCAGCGTCTGCCTCAAGTCAAGCGTCTGCAAATCCCTCGCCGCCATGAGAGCCTCGATGTCCTTGTTGAGCAGGAACACAGCGTAGTCGAAGCGGTAGCGCGGCACGCGAGTCTGGTAGAGCGGGTATGTCCTGTGTGGCGGTGGAGGTCTTGCTATGTGTGGGTTCGTGTTTTCGCTGGTGCCGTCATGTGCAGGTTTGGTACTCGTAAGAGAAGTAGCGTTGTTTGAGTTCGAGTTCGGGAGGAGGGAGATAGGGTCCGCAATGAGTGAGGTACTTGCGTACGGCTGGACTGGATATGGCAATGGGATGAAGAGGTAAAAGGAGAGGAGGTAGACAACGTGCGCGACTGCTCCAAGTGCGGCGGCTGTAACGTCTGGATCCGCTGTGTCGAAGTCTGAATTCGGAAGCGGGAGATCACGTATGGTGAACAAGAGCGATTTGCCTTCTATTGGCTCAATAGGATAGATGGCTTGCAAGTCGGTACAGATCCGTCGGCGTTGTGCCTCGATTGAGCGGCGGGTTCCCACAAGGAGAGATCGGCACTGAGAGAGCTTTGTTGTAGCTGTGTTCAGATCCGATTTGATCCGTTCCTGAGATTCCTTGCCAGATTTGATCGCTGCGCGTCGGGCTGACAGGGAATTCTGAAGTGTAGATCTTGTCCGTTCAGCTGACCGAAGTTGTTTGCGAGCATTCGCAAGATACCGCTCTGTTGTAGCTAGGGAGTCGTGAGATTCGGAGGCTTCAGCGACTGTTCTCAGGGCATCCTTGTTCGTCTCTAGTATATGGTTGATCTGGGAAGTAAGTTTCTCTCGGGTCAGAAGGGCATCTTGAATGACATCGTCGAGGTTCGAAAGGCGCATGAGCGAATCATACGAGGACGTCGGTTGGATTGCGTGTGATATTGCCTTTGGAGGCTCGAAGATTGCAATGGGGTTCTCTTCCGATGCGAGATCCGTAAAGCTGGTATACACGCCATCCGCCAAATGGAACACTATGCAGTTCACGGGCAGAGGGTGGTGGAAATTATCCAGCTGCAACAGTCATCAGCATGGTACGGCCACTGGTCGAGCAGTCAGTTGACATACCGTTTTACCAATAAACTGCAGTGACTGCAAATGCAAACCCAGCTCCAATAGTAGTTGGTATGTCGACATGTTCTCACTCTTGCTCCAGATCTTCACCGTCAAGTGATCCAATCGCGTGACAAGTGGACCGCACGCATTGAGATCGAAGAATCGAAAAGTAGGATTCTGCTGAGCGTCAGGAGTTATGCCACGCTACATGAGTTGGGGATAGCCATACCATCGTCTTCTCCATGACCTCGCTGATATAGACGGGATCTGCCCATTATCAGCACTGCCCCAGGCTCTCCGTAGACCTCCATACCTTCAAATCCCTCACAATGCAACGAAAACCATGTATCCACCAGCTTGCTCGTCCAATCCTCAATCTTCTTCTCCCTTTCCTCCGGCGTCGCCGCACCCCAAGTCATAGTACTGCGCCTCCGCATCCTTCCTTGAGCATGCCTCGGTGGACTCATTGGCGCACCATTAGGTGCAGTTCCAGCCTGGGCACTAGCTTTGCTCGGCGACATCATTGGCTTCAGATCGCTGCTTGACCGCGAATGCTCCAGCTTCCGGATCTCCTGCAGCGCCAGCCTCTTCTCGGGCGACTTCCATGTGCGCGCCAGCGACTCATCATCGATGGTCTTTCCGCGAACGCGGTGCGGGGATTGAGAGAGTGTCAGGTTGCGCAGCGAGATGCCTTGGAGGTGGCGCAGCTTGCGATTCTGAAAGAGAGCTTGTCAGTGCATGTTCTGCGGTGCCATTGGGCTGCTGTCTGCTTACGGTAGGGAGCAGCCATGGTTGCTCATGACGGCGGACGGGAACCACGGGAGCGGAGATGGGGCCATTGGCAGCGGTGCCATGGCTACCTTCGACGGACATTGGAGCGCATGTTCCGACGTGCCAGTCCTATCGAATGCGAGTATCGAAGTCGACGGTCCAGGCTGCTTCAGCGGCGTCTTGTATGTCAGTTTCAGGATGAAGCTCCAAGCTGTTTGCTTGAAGTCTGAGCTGTCGGCTATTGCCGTCCTCATCCGTTGCGGCTCCAAAAGTTTCGCGACTCCAGAGCCCTTCATCATTTCATACCCACCTCGACTGTTCGATCTTCCTGGCCTGATTGCTCTTCAGACTCCACACTCTGAAATCCACTTGCTGCAATTGCCCTCAAGATGAAGGCCGCAGTCAAGGCCACCCAAGATGCCAGCAAGCTGGCCCAAAAGGCCGCGGAGCATGGTCGGCACATTTTCGTCTACACCAACATCCGGACGGGACAGACCATCTACTCACTAAGCCGAACCCTCAGAGTGCGCATCTCCATCTCTCCCCTTCCGCCATCTAATCTCCCACTAATACCCACGCCCACAGTCCAAAAACGCCCTCCCCCAACTCCCCTTCACCGGCAAAAAATCGCTGCTCCCGAACCTGCGCAAAGACCTGTGGCAGCCACTGCTGACCATCTCCTTCCCAACCTCCAAGCAGGGCATGCACGCCTACCACAACCTGCGCGAGTACCGCAAGCTGCACGAGTACCAGTGGGACCCGGCCGACTTCGCCGACCCGGACCGCCCGGGAAATCTGCTGCCCAAGAAGACCCGTGGCCGCCTGCTGATGGATCAGAAGGCGAACAGTATTGCGGATCTGGCCGCGGTGCTGTGGCGCCAGGAGAAGATGAGGGAGCGGTGGACGGCGTCGGAGACAGAGTCGACGCCGGAGGCGGAAGCGGGGGTGCGGGATTTGGGAGAGCCGGCTGCACGGCTTGAATCCGCTGAATCAGCTTCTTCAGCGGAAAAGTCGGATTCTTCCAATTCAGAACAGGGTGTCTCGCTCTCGGCGGTCCGCATAGAGTGGGCCAACGTCCTGGACGCAGAGTACGCCGAGAACTGGCCCGAGGAAGTCCAGCACGGCGAGCTGCCGCGGTACCTTCGCACACGGCATGGGGCGCCGGCGCCGCCGCAGCTGGGCGGAGCGCGGTACGTGGGCGTTGTGGAGGGGAAGGGCAGTGGCTCAGCAAAAGGCGTGGAAAAGGCCGGTGGAGAGTCGGTGGCAGCTTAAGAAGAAAGGATTAAGGGAGAGGCGAGGGCTTTGATGGGATGTAAGATATGGACGAAAGCGGTGTATAAACCGTACTATGGGGCATCGATTTGGGTGCTGCATTTCTAGGCGTTCATACGGTTAGAGTCAATGGCAAACTGCTTAAGCTGTTCTAACATCATCCGGCGCCCTCTTTACATTCGTCCGGTTGCATTTATACATTAGCCTCATCTATTATCCCCACGTTCCAAGATCCTTGCCGTCTCGCAACCCCCAGACCAATATCTATAACTCCAACGCACAAGCAAATTCCATGTAAGCGCCCCAACTCATGCCAGATACAGAACTCCGTTACCCCGTCCCATGCAATGAAGATCCCAAAAATTGCATACGCCAAACCACGAGACAAGCCAAGTCCTCAACTAGATCTCCAGCTTATCCAACCCCCAAATATCAACATGCTCAACATCCTTCCTCCCCAGCGCCCTCACAGGCCTACGGAGTCCGAATCCCGTCTCATCCAGAACCGGTTTTCCCACCTCATAGATCAGATCCGAGAAGCCCAAGTAGCGGATATTCGCGTACTCCTCTCCGGCGAGAAGGAGTTCCATGTCCAGCAGCGTCCCCGCGCACTGTTGCATGCCTCCATCTGTATTATTCGGGTCGTCCAAGATCCGCAGGGCCCGCAGCTTGGGTAGGAACGGAACGAGCAGCCGCAGCAGGTCCGCGTGCACCACCTGGACTCCGAGTGCCAGCTCGGTCAGACTCGGGCACGAGCGGACGAGGAGCATCAGCTCCTCGCGGCCGAAGCGCCAGGCTGGTGAGAGCAGGACTTTGCGGAGGTTCTTGCCGTGGTTCTTCGCCAGGACTGTGATGAATTCGCGACCGATGGGGGAGATGTGGGTATCGGATTGTTGTTGTGCTTTTGGAGTAGCGGCGTTAGAAGGCGGCCAGGGGCTGTTGGCGGCAGGTGCGTAGAACGGCGAGTGTGGACGCACCGGCGGAGAAGCACTGTTCGGTGTGTTGGCCGACGAAGGCGAAGGAGTCGGGAAGTCAACCTCATATGGGTTCACAAGGAAGACTTCCTCCAGCGTGGAAAAGCGTTTGAAGAATGAAATCTGCTGTCTGACAATACAGTCGACCCGCACATGTTTGATGGAGGGCACGATGTCCGGCATTCGAGTAATCCAGCTTTGGCCAACGAAGTGGTATTCGCCGGTTGCTCGATCGGCCACCGGGCCTGTGTTGAAGCTTGTGAAAGAGAGGATCCTTGATGGGTCTAATACCCGTTCCAGCTCATCGTTGTTGAAAGCATACATATTCTGAAAAGCGAGGTGTCGGACGGGCAGCTTGTAACCAGCTACTATGCAGCGGCCAAAGTAAGTTTGTAAAGTCGTGCTATGGTCATTATTTCGTCGCATCCGCGGGCTCCAATGCATCCGCAATTCCTGGAGCTTCTTGGACTGCAGAAGCAAGAGAGATATATCGTCAGGGTAGCAGATGGGATCAAGATCCGTGATTTTCAAAGCTCGCAGAGTCGGTATCCCAGGAATGGTGACAATGGGCCGGGGCGAGCGCGAGGACGGAAATTTTAGTGTAAAAGATGTAAGGCGGGGTCGAAGGGCCAGCCCCTGATAGACCGTCTGCAGTGGTTTTGTATTCAATTTCCAACTACGAAAGTCAGCATTATGTCCTCTGCGTCAATTCAGGCAACCCACGTAAAGCTTTCCAGATTGTCCATACGGTCAATCGCCGATCGCACTATTATGCTTAACATCATGCTCTTTGCTGGTGTATAGTCCTCTCCGTCAACTCCTCTCTGTGTATGGGTGCCATTGTCTTCCTCGTCCCACTCGCCAGACAGCGTGAGACTTCTGACCAGATGCGCGTAGTTCCTGCTTGTGAGCCCACTGAGGCCCATCAGGAAAGCCGACGAGCCATGCTGGGCTTGCAAATATCCGTCTTCGGCGGCATGTTTCGGCGCGTCGGCATGCGACTTCAGATGGACATCTCGATATAGTTGAGGGAGGCTGAGGTAGTGAATAACCCGGCATGTTCGGGCCATGCGGGCCAGGTCTGCGATATCATCCGTCTATATTATATTATAAGCACTCGTCGAATTCAAATAGCCCATCAGGCGAGGAATAGAAGCCGCCTGGTGCCGGATCCCAGTGGAGGCCTTACATATTGTATGATGAGCATGATGATGTTCAAAGGCAGAGATGCCACGCCCGGTTCCTGCCCATTGCTGGAGCCGTTGGGCATATGCCCGTTAGGCAGGAACTGCTGTACCGCACGCCCACCGTTCATTTCGTAGTATAAGGCATGAGGAAGGAAGGAAAGTCATGAGGGACATTGGCGCATATGTTCAAGATCCGTTAAAGTCGGAGCTCAGGAGTCAGCGGGCGTAAGCAAGTCTTGGCACTCAAACTATCTCCGGCTCCGCAACGGCGGACAGGGCTGAAGAAGCGTGGGGGCGCATACGAAGGAGCACAGCTACCTAAGTAGTCATCTATCAAAAGGTTGCAGAATTGAGAGTCGAAGACATCTCAGCATCATAAGAAGACGACGAGTGAGAACGACAAAATATGTTGAGATCCGATTCATTCATCATTTGCTGCCACTAACGCAGTTC
This sequence comes from Symbiotaphrina buchneri, assembly GCA_001599915.1. NCBI lineage: Eukaryota > Fungi > Ascomycota > Symbiotaphrinales > Symbiotaphrinaceae > Symbiotaphrina > Symbiotaphrina buchneri. The sequence continues at coordinate 969,339 of BCIG01000002.1, read as the reverse complement.
TCCTTAATATATAATGCTAAGAGCGGACATATCTCCCCTCTCATGGATATCATATCAATCAAATAGGACGCCAGTCGCTAATGCTCGCCCATCATGTAAAGCTATAACCCATACCAAAACGCTCGAAAGTCCAATACAAACGCCACTCCCATGCTAGTTCCCGCGCTCTTAGTTGTTCTCATTCCCAGGCCGGTCTGCGCCAGACGCCGATGGACCTGCTGCAACCGGGGATGTTCCGCTACCGTTGCTAGGAGGAATCCGATCTTCCCACAAAATTCTCCGCACCGGACCAGAAGGAGTAGCGCTGCTCATGCCTTCCGTGCGATTCCCATCCCTCGGGGCATTTGTCAGTTGCACCGATGCACTGTTTGCATTCCGATCCCTTTCATCGAAGATAACTGCAGGTCTATCCTCCCGGCCTTCGGTACCTCCTGCGCCGCTGGCCATCGCAGGTCTAATTGACCTCCTCTGCGGCGCTGGAATGACCGTTACTGGCAAGCCGCTTGTATCAGTAGCTCTTGGCCTCCTGGATGTTTCCCCGGCTCCGGAACTGGTAGGCATGACCTTGGTTCTGAACCTTCCACTCTGTGGGATTGCTGCAGCAATTATTCTTGACTTCAGGTCTCTTCCGTCCGCGATCCCTGGTCTGGCCGTAGGATGCACCTGTGAGATGGAAGACGATGGACGAGGAGTCGCGGGATTAGCAAGCATTATTTCCGGTGGAGGAGAAGCACGACGTCTTTTGAAGGGATTGGACATAGTCTGCCACCTTAGTCCAGAATTTTGACTCCGGACAGGGGTCTCTGACATTCCCGGAATACGAGCTTGTTCCTGCTCCGTAGGTATGTTGTTATCCTGCTGACTTGATGAGGAAGGCGGGAACTCCATGGCACTGTTTGTACGGGTCGACAACCGCCGGTGCAAGGCAGGAGATTATTCGCTAACAGGGTGATAATGCACAGCGTAAACCGTGCTCGCGCTGGTGGTATCTGTCCGACTAACAGGGGATGCCACCTGTGGAGGCGGTGTCGGAAACGGCACTACAGGTCTGGAACTAGTTGCAGTAGAATCAATGCGACTAGTCGATGGGGGATGCCCGTTGCCGCGTTCCGGATTGTCTTGCCAAGATCTATCATCGCTGCGTCCGCCAGTCCTTGGTTGGTTTCGTGGAGGCCGACCTGCAAAAGACGTCCAGTTGCCTTTCTCATCGTCATCTGGATCATCGCGCCGTCTTCGATGCCGGATCCAGTGGATCTCTTCCACAGGCATAGTATCCAACATCTCATCGCCATCGAATATCTCCCTTCCCAACACACCGTCTTTCCTTTCTTCCCTCTCAAGCGCCTCAATACGTTCAACCCACTCCCATACAACTACACTTGCTGCGGCAGCCCCCACCCATCGTACATAATCACTCCATCCCGCCGCATCCGGCTTTGCGATATCAAGAACAAAGAAGACGACAGGAACCAAAATCGATAATAGCGATAACAGGGCAACAAGACATATATTGCGCATTTGTGGATGGTAGAAAGCGAAACGCCTTCTCGAACAAGAGTAATAGATGACCATAGAAGCATACAGGAGACTAAGAGCCAGCTCAAACAAGTAGGTCAACGCAGGTATTGCGTCAACATAACTCCGCGGCTTTGTATGGCCTTGGTCACTGACAAACCCATTGATTATACTGAAAATGGTGTCCAGCACAATGAGGGCGAAGCCTGCCCATTTGATGATGACCTTTTCTTTATGTCTCGGGAATAACCGAATGAGCGTCTGGACCTGCGCGAGCCAAAGTAGGGTATCTGATATCACCCGCACGATGCGTATCTCCAGACCACCGGCTACTTCCGCCGTCAGCGCAGTGGCATCCTCAAACCCATCGCGGTACTGCCTCCCAGCGACCCTGAAGGTATCAACCGTAGCAATGGTCAAAGATATGACCACCGTTAAAGCAGCAACCTTTTGCAAGATTGGACGTCCACCAACACCGACCACGGATGTAGTACTCGGTAGACTGCCGACGAAAGCGCTGCGACCTAGCACACGAGAACTATTCTGTCCATTGCCGACGAAGAATGACCGTGGTGTTATGAGCAGCATGATGAAGATGACATAGCTCAGTACGGTCACGGCCCCGATCACGAAGATCTGGGGAATAGTCGACGCGTAGAAAGGATCTCTGAGGTCGGCAATGGTGGTAGGGTCCACGGCGCTCAGCGACGAACCATCTGGTGCTCCCGTACATTCTGGGACGAATATGGCATCGGCGGTCAATGTGACATCGCTCGATCCATTAATCGAGATGACCCCGCTCGATGGAAGGGTGAATGGTGTGCAGTGCTGCATCAGCCACGTAAGGTTAGTCCATTGCATAAGAGACTCGGATTGATGACACCCAGTGCGCGACCTTTTCGGCCTCCCGCCCAGTCGCTCGGATAGTCAAGAAGTATAGAAGCAAAGGAGGCGTTTGCAATTGACTGACGCCAAGAGAAGAATGTGTCTGAAGATGCAAGGTCTAAAGACCTGGAGGACGGGGGTGAATATTGGCAGGTTGGCAGTGCGTACCTGGATGGTTGAGGAGCTGGTGGAAGTGGGTACCGCCCAGATCTGTCGCCGCTGGGCAGACGGCATGGCATTTCTCCAGCCTCTACTCGTACACGTCCACGGGATGCTCGGGGTCACGCAGCAAGGAAAGGCATGCCAAGAGATAAAGAGTTACAAACATCGCTTTTCAGCCAAGAAGTGCCATGCAAATTGGCCTTTCTTGGGAGGGCTCGTTTGTGTGGTGGGATCGGGGGGAGGGCAGTAGTTAGGATGGGAACTGGAACTGGAACTGGGTTACGACGGGGCAGCACAGAGGGCAAAAGTCTTGGTGAGCGAGCCGTGTGATGCTTGCAATGCGTGCTAGTCACCAATCGGGTGGGTCCGACCGACATCTTCCGTAAGAGGATCCAGATGCAGACACACCGGTGCACATAAGCACGCAAAACGCAAGGATGTACTCCGCACCATGACCACCGATGACCTGTGTTTGTACAAACACTCCAGGCGTTATTGGTGCTGCACAAGGTCGCTTTTTCACATGCTGGCTGTCACATTGAGTACTGTACCTTTTTTGTCTGTCATTGTTGCATACTCGTTTCTTGCCATAGCATTTAGTTTAGGGATAGAATATGAACGTATTATTCTATTTCTCAAAGCTTCCACGCTGTATACCTTGTGGGAACACGAATGCATTATTTGAGCTGTCACATATCCCGTTGACAAGTGGAGCTTAGACACGAGGGTGTACAGATACAAGCAACCGTACGTTGTCGCTGCATCTCCACACGGATTTAGCGGTGGTAGAACCTTCGGGTTATTTCTCCATCTTTATCGACGCACCTTTAGGGAAATCTCACCTCTATTTGCATTAGTTACCTTACCCCCACAGAGTTGATAGTCCCAGCTTCTCCAGCATATTCAACTGTTAGAAATTTGGTTACCGTATCAGACACACGTTTAAAGACGAAAAGCCCGATGTGGTGAGAGACGGAAAACTCTGCGTCCGCACAGGGTGTAGTAGTCGCTAGAGATTTCCTGGGCGATAATACTCCGTACCTCCGAGGTGCCAGAACGTAAACGCCCAGCCCCACCATATCTTTTTTAACCTTAAGCTGGCTTGGCGTTGCCTTACTCTTACAAAGTATTCGTACTGGTACGCCAGTGCGTGCTCTCATGCACGAGAACCACTACCAAATCATTGCGTATCTCTCTTGCCGCGATAGAGCCTCAGCTCCAGAATACATTCTTTCGATTAAGGCCGCCCTTCCTTCTTCCTTCCTCCTTACACTCTTTCCTCCCTCCGCTCTTGCCTGACTTTCTTTCATCCATACGTAACGGCAGGATCTCTCAGCAAGAGATCCCTTCCGGCCCAACGCGTCCTTTCAATACCGACACGACGTTTGTACAAAGGGTAGGAGCGGCGACTGGGCGCACCCGCATACTGTATGCTGCGCCGTGCACGGTTTGGAGGATTGGTGAGGGAATCTAACGACTGGGGAATTGGCCCTTGAGGCTCGCAAGAAAAGGTCCAGGATCTGCAAAGTGACCGGGGGCACCTGTCTTCCCCTTGCACCAACTCTCGAGAGTCACTTCCGCCTATCCGGCAGGGTCAGCAACAGCCGCATAGGCTCGGTGTTTGAAACGACCCATTGGACAACTTGAGGGACGTGGCCATCTGGAACTCGCAACGGCCTTCGAACCTCTTCTACTGCAGACAAAATGGCTTGGGATCAACTGGCGATAAACAAGCCGCATCTGGCATACATAATCCTCGGCGGGTTTACGAGCTTGTTCATGTTATGCTCACTATTCGTCAAAGAGAGGCTCTACATTGGTGAAGCTACAGTTGCAACGATCTGTGGTATCATTTTTGGTCCACATGCGGCGAACCTGTTCAGCCCTAACACGTGGGGAAACGTGGATCAGATTACACTTGAATGCTCCCGTATTGTTTTGGTCGTCCAATGTTTCGCCGTCGGTGTCGAGTTACCGAAAGCATATATGGAAAGACATTGGAGGTCGGTTGTCTTCCTTCTGGTGCCTGTCATGACCTTCGGTTGGCTCATCACGAGTCTGTTCATATGGTGGATGGTTCCCCCATTATCATGGCTGGAGTCACTCGTCTGCGCAGCTTGTGTTACGGCCACAGATCCCGTGTTGGCTTCTTCGGTCGTCGGTAAAGGCAAATTTGCCAAACGAGTCCCGAAGCATTTGAGGGACTTGCTCTCTGCCGAATCAGGCTGCAACGATGGCATGGCTTTTCCTTTTATATATTTGGCTCTATATCTCGTTCGATATAGACCAGACGCGAACAAGGTTGCTGAACACTGGATCTGCCTGACCATTCTTTACGAATGTATATTTGGTGCCATCTATGGAGTCGCTGTCGGCTATGCTGGGCGTCACGCCATAAAGTGGGCAGAGAACAGAAACATGATAGACAGAGAGAGCTTCTTGGTATTCTATTTCACGCTCGCCCTTTTCTGCGCCGGTTCGGGAAGTATTTTAGGTATTGATGATCTTCTGGTGGGCTTTGCTGCAGGAGTCGGGTTCTCTAATGATGGATGGTTTCTTCAAAAGACCGAAGAATCCCACGTCTCCAACGTCATCGATCTGCTTCTCAATCTGGCATACTTTGTCTATCTGGGGTCCATCATCCCCTGGGAGCTATACAACGCTCCTTCACTTGGCCTGACGCCTTGGAGGCTTGTGGTTATAGCTATATTTGTCATATTATTCCGACGAATACCTATAATGATGGCATTGAAGCCACTCATCCCGGGTATTAAGACGTGGAGAGAAGCTCTCTTTGCTGGACACTTCGGACCGATCGGTGTCGGCGCTATCTTCGTCGCCATTATGGCCCGGGCAGAGCTGGAGACCGAAGGCACGACGCCTTTAGCTGAATTACCGGCTCCAGGGACGCAAAATTATCTTATTGTGGAGGTCATTTGGCCAATCACCACGTTCTTGGTGATAGCTTCGATTGTAGTACATGGCTCGTCTATTGCCGTATTCACACTCGGCAAGCGCATTAACACGCTCACTCTTACCATGTCCTACACACAGGCGAACGAGGAAGGTCCATCGTGGATGGAAAGGTTACCTCGCATACAGTCTCGGTCGAAGAGTTCTATGTCGCTCCGTCGGCCAGACACTGCTGAATCCGGTGAAGAGAAGCAATATCCACCTGGGATGCTTCCTCCAATCGGTATGCCAGGGCAATTTCTTCGTAGACAGAAGGAAGAGGACGAGAGCAGACCAGGTAGTCGTTCGCCGAGTGTACGTTCCCATTCTAGGAAGAAGAAGTGGGAGAGTATGGGACCAGGCGGGCCAATCAGTCAGTCAGCTATTGCTCCACAGCGACAGAAAGAAGCTGCAAGCGCTAGCGGCTCAGAGACCCTTGCGGAGAAAGGCGAGGTAGAGGGAGAGCGATCTGAAGCCAAGCGCGAGGAGGAGCAAGGAGAATTCCAAGCCTATCAAGAAGGTGCTAATATAATTGTGGAAGATAAGGAAGGGAATGTGATAGACGAGGAGAAGACGTCACCTGGAGAAGGACCGGGCTCAGAAGCACAAGAGCGATTCCAACATTTAGAGAAAGAAGGCAAAGAGGTTGGCCATGAACTAAGCCATGAGCTGAAGGAGAGCGCGTCACATCCCGAGAAGCTCAAAGAAGGGCTAAAGGAAGCCGCCGATCATCCGGCTCATCCTTACCGGAACCTCCGCAAGAAGCTGGTCCGCGAGGGCACCTGGCGTCACCGTGGAGAAGAGTCGCCGTCCAAACCCAAACCTGCTAAAACCGCTGCCCCTAAAAGCGGTCCTGCCCTTGCATATCAGTTTGGCAATACGATCATCGTTGAAGATGAGAATGGCGAGGTGGTCAAGAAATACGACATCCCGGCACCACAGAAGAAAGCTGCTCAGCAGAAAGCGCAATCGGCACCACACCCTCAACCACGCCGGCAACTGACACGTATGGGGACATGGCTCGGCGGCAAGGACGGTGCGGAAGCGGGGCCGTCTGGCACGCAGGCCAGCGACGCGAAGAGGAAGAAGAAAGCCGAACAAGAAGCGGCCGACGACGCGCGCATCCGCTTCACGATCGCCTCTGGTGGGCAGCGGCTGGGCAAGGAAGACTTCATCAAGCAAGTACAGAAGCTCGATCCGAAAGCGCGCGCCGAGGCTGTCGAAGCGACCGACGCACCAGGCTCCTTGAAACGGGAAGTTCAACGCCAGGCACGCGAGGAGCGTATCCGCGAGGCACCACCTCAAGACCAAGAAGCAGCGCGTCTTAACCAAGAGCGATCGCCGGAGCAAGTCGCCGAGACGGGAGCGCAGATCAAGAAGGTCGGCAGCAACGAGTCACACCCGGCTGGCCCTGAGGGACTTGCGCTCGTCGATTCTGAGGAGCGTGCGATCCCGTACCATTCTGTAACGGAGGACCTGGCACGGCTGGCGCAGCCGGACGCGCGGCCGACGGCGGCGCAGTTGCGGCGGCAGCAGGCATCGTCCTCGCAATCGCCTGAGGAGTCGCGGGAGCGTGGCCGTGCGCGGACCGCGCAACATGACGCGGAAGCGCCTGAGGAGGAGGAAGAAGAGGGCGAGGTGGACGACCAGGCGGAGACGGCGGTGGAGCGGCGGCGGCGAGAAGCCGCGCTGGGACTGCGCAAGGAAGAGAACGATAGCGACAGCGAGGACGAGGGCACGGAGCGGATGCCGCCACAGCGCGTGCGGTGGCAGCAGGATGAGGAGCCCGTGCCCGGGAGGCGCAGGGATGGCGGCGGTGATGGGCACCAGAGCCGGCGCAGCGGCATGGGGAATCTGCGGATTCGGTTTGCTTGATGCGGCGGTTGTTGAAGATTGCCCCTGAGGTGGGAAGGGGCTTGCTTGCTTGGCACTTGTTTGCGGAGTGCGGGCCATATTGATGGTGTGGCATATTTCACGTTTTGAGTTTATGTTCATGGTTCATGGGTCATGGTTGCATGTTTCTTTGCATGTTGTACGGAGGTGGGGTGTGCATATGGTTTATCTATGCTTAATGTGTATTTGCATGCATATCGATATGTTCATGATAGCTATGAGCCAGTGTATAATTTTGACCCCTGAATCGGTAATCATCATGTTCATTTCCTGTTACTCAAGAGTAAGATGTCCAGCCTTAACAGGCGTAGGTTTAACATAACACACGGCCGGTCCGGTAAGAAATGGTCTCGATCGAACCGCCGCCCAGTTCACGAGCTAGACATGGCTGGTAGAATGCGAGAAGCCACAGCACGGCTCGGAGATGCGCGGAGCCTGTGAAGCCGGAAAGAGTACGGACTCATTCCTTGATCTCCTGCTTGTGGAAGATACCTGCAGACACCGCACATTAGCAAAAACTGCCCTGACCAGCAAGGGTCTCCCACGCCCCCAACACAGAGCCCCAATCCCAATAAATAAAAACGCCAATCACTCACCCGGCACCTCCGGCATCCACGGATCACGATTCTTGCAATAAAACTCTCCCTTAGGGGGCAACTCCCTCGGTTTATCCAGGGAACCATAAAAGACATACGTATTATCGCCCGCGTTCGCGCCGTACTCCATGATCGGGCCCCCGCAGGTGCCGCAGAACTCGCGCGTCAACAGCGTGCCGGAGCCGTTGTCGGCGACGTGCTTCTTGAGCGACGGCGGCGAGGACGGGATGTATGTGAATGCGCTCCGGGGGAGTTTTGCGGTTATGCCGTGCTCGCCACCGGTGAATTTCTAGATGCCGTTAGTTTTGGGGGATGGGAGGGAGGGGTGGGATAGGGGGAAGGGAGGGGTACCTTGCAGTTCTTGCAGTGGCAGATGCTCATGCGCGCCTGGTCCGGCGAGTCGAGCTCGATCTCATATTTGATCTCGCGACAGTAGCACGAGCCGGTGTATTTGGGCATTGTCACGGCTGGAGTCGTGGAGAAGGCTCTTCTTGCGGCCCCGTTTGAACGGAGGGGTAGTTGATGAGGGAGCGTGGAGGAAGGCAGAGAAGTGCTCAGAGTGCGAGGTGAGAGGTAGCGCGCGAGGATGCGGGGCGCGGATTGTCTGAGCGTGCTGCTGGTTGTGGTGCTTCTCAGTACGCTGATTGGGAGTGGGGATGGCAGAGAGGGCATTTGCTGGGCTTTTTCAATTGATTGGGTGATATTGATGGGGAGAGGAGTCGTGGTGGTTGAAGAGAGAAATTGGTGACGGTGCTTGGTGGAGAGGAATCGTCGGGATCGGACGACGTCATTTGCCTGCCAGACATAGATGGCAAAATGTGGGGGAGGGCCTAGACGCTGTCACCCCCTGTGCGCTACTTCGGAATAGGGGCTTCATTAATCTTTGATATGGGCCACCACTCAGCTTATAATTTCCTGTTCATGATAGTTTATTTTCGAATGGCTAGAGCAAGAGGTGGTTGTATAAAAGATCTGGTAATAGTAGTAATATAGCTGAGCTGTTCAGCTACCATCTGGTTCACTTTCATCTTCCAATATTATCATCCACTGTTCAAGAGGAGGTAGGACCATGAATAACAGGTAGATATATACCGGTATCTACTCCCTTCCCTAGACTGCCCACTTCCTGGAGGGGGAAAAAGGTATCGTCAACAAAACCAATCATGCACTGAGAGGGTCAAGTCATCTTTCCGCTGTGGTTTTAAAAAGCTCAAGTTCCTTAACTACCTTACGAACACCTAACTACGCCTGAGCAGATATTCGATTCACGACATAAACTTCCCATCTGAGGAATTTAGACCTTCCTATTTTATTATTATTACTAGCCCTATGCCCAGATGCATAGATACCCTCGAACCATTTTCTATCATACATGTTATTCTCCCTATTGCCCAGAGCATGCAAACGAACGAAGATTGCTTCTGCCGTGACAGCATTTGCGCTGCAATCGAGGCTGTCTAAATGTCTATCAAACTCCGCCGGTGCTCATATTGGATGGTGACACCGACACCATCTCCGTCATGCCAGGTTGTTGCCGAACAGCGCACCATACAGCGCCATTCCCTGAAAAGTCCTTCTCGTGCCGTTCATGAAATGGCACATGGAATAAACGAATGTATCGCGACATTACACGATATGTCGAAATGCATAACAACCATATAGGCTGATGTTGCGGTTCAACCTCTCCTAACAAGCCAGTGGTCGGCCCTTTGAGGTCAGATGGGGCTAACGAGCCTTCTTCTTCTCTTGGGCAATCTCAATCGGGGCTGGTTCGACCTTTGAGATGCTGTTATCGATGGCATGGCCATTGTGATGCAGATGCGATGTTTCTTTCGCCGGTTCTTCAGGAATGTCTTCTGGCTCGTCCTCGTTGTCACTCCGTTCATCCTCCTTGATGTTGTCGAAGACATAGCGCTTGGCAATCCGCAAGACCCAATACATCCAGAACATGTTTAGCGCCTGAAGCGACGCGAGCAGAGCAAACGTGATGATCTGGCTGATCCAACATTTGTACTGCTGGGTCTCCCAATCTAGTTCATAGGGTCCGACCGTTGCAAACTCGGTCAACACAGCCCATAGGATACGCAGATTGTGATAATGCCGGAAGTAGGTCCAAACGCACGCAAAGAGCAGGAAGTAGGGGCCGGTAATGTCCGAGTCCAGGTAGTTCAAAACCTTTGACGTCTGACAAGACAATACCATTAGCATAGGCGCGAGAAGTGGACAGCACATAGTCAAAATGTAAGGCATACCGCTAGGAAGAAGTCACTTATATCATGCGTGATATAGACGGCGAGACCCATGTAGGTGAAATGGAAGCGGTAGCTCAACCATATCAAAGCCAACGTAACGATATGATGCCCGACCAGCTCTTTAAAGTCTTTGCGAGGTTTCTCGAGCTGAAGAACCAAAACAATGAATTGTTGCGCCCAGTAAGCAGCTTGGAGAAGATAGTATGCCTTGAAGTAAAGGTCGTGGGCTCGGTGGGGGAAATCCTCGAACATTCCCGTAGTGTTGAAATACCAGATCGGCGTCCTCCTCATCACCCATAAGCCATAGGGTCCCAAGACTGCAAAATACAGAGCAGTGTAGGTTTGCTCCATGAATCGGGCCTGCTTCCCCCGTCCTTTGATACCGGAAAGCATGGCTAATGGCCTGATGACCTGTTGCATAACGAACTCCCGAACAAAGGACAGCACCAGGGTATAGAAGGCCACGAAGGCAAAGTCCTTGGCACCCTTCCCGTACATTATCGGAGTATCTGGCGGTGACCCAGGGGGAGGTGGAATAGGGTAGGAGAGGAACAGTGCGGCGTGAAGAGGATTGGACTCTGTCGGGTTCACAAGGTACGCCGCAATCGGGATGAGAGAGAGGACCAGGGGCGCAAACCATGTGTATCGAAAAATGATGTTCTTGCAGCGTCCGAGAAAGCCATGGATCTTCCGACGCCGGGGCCGTGGTCTTGACGCATCTTTGAAGCCATTACGCTGCTGACAGAACATGTCAGCTTCTACCACTGCGACGGGCCTCTCGGAAGGATGACTTCGGACACTTACTGTACTCTTCACGGAATGATATGAAGGTGAGGACGGGGATTCAGGCGTGAAAATTGTCGACATGGCAGGAGCACGTGTGTTGACAGTGATATCCTGTCCCAGGCCACTCGATTTTCGCCGGGGTCGCGCCATTGTGAACGTTGGGATTGAATCCACACCCAATGATCCCACACGAGAGCAGGAACGTCACGAAACCTACTCTCGATTGCACAGATAGATCTATCCCCCTCGAGGTGTACAAACCTAAGGCGGGTGAGAGTCGACTATGATACTCGAGCTGGTGAGAGTGAGAAAAGAAGTTAGCGGAGCGCAGTGTACAAAAAGTACAAATGTAGCCCGCGCAGTTAGGGGTCGCGATCGACAAGATACCGTATCTAAGCGTAATTAATTTCAGAGGGTCTTGTGCGCGCCGTCCGCCCAAATAATAAGAAAATTACGGAGTCCGGAGTAACCTTTGGGTGCTTTGACGATGATTTAAATTGGCTTGGAACCGAGTTCACGCCAATCGGATGCCGCAAAATCCGACCATTCCAGTAGTCGGACTTTGAATTGTAGCGACTTATCAATTTTTAATTAAGGCTCGGTGCACGCCTTGAATGCCATGCAACGCTTACTGTACATAATCATTGAGCCACATTTACTGTATTACTCTCTCAAGATAGATCGTAAACCGAACTTGCCATGATATTACTCATCCTGCCTGAAGGTGGTAATTACTATATCACAATCCAGACTGTACTTGCCCACCCGCATACTGCGGAGCCTACCCATGTCTCGAGCGCTCCTCTCCTTCACCTCTCCGCCAGCGCCCACCCTTAATTTTGAGATAGCCTGCTCCGCCTTCAGCCCCAGTGGCAGCAACTTCCCGTCACTGGCGTGTATAGGAACCGTGATGGGCCTTCTCTGTACGAACCCTTGCCCTTGCTGTGAGATAGCCGGTGTCGTAGTGCGTTGAGGAGCCTCAGCCGCGGATTTGCCATACACAAGCATCTGGCCCAAAAGCCCCTGGAGATATGTAGCTTCCTCAATGCCTTCCAGCACAGCCGATATCTCCGTCTTCAAGTTCCCGACCAACTCCTCGGCATCGAAAGGATCGTGGTTGCCAAACAGCCAACCGGACATGCCAATGGAATCAAGTGCACAACTGAGAAGGTCGCTGATCAAACCGACACTCTGATCAGATGCTCCAACATGTTCATCGGATTCATCAAATCCAGCGTCGATATATCTTGATATCCACCCGCCAGCTGCGAGCTGCATCCGAAGGAGATGCACAAACGAGACAATCTCGTGCGTGGAAAGCTCCCGACGCAACGACTTGACCACATCTTGTGGAGGGAAAGTATGTAGGCGTTGGAGCGCAAGAGTCAAAGCAGCTTCTTTGGTGGCTGCTCCTTCTTCCAGAACCTCGAGCGCTACGTCAAGCTCCATTTCTGCTGCTGCCTCTTCTTCCTGTAGGGTCAGGTCCATTGCTTCTGAGGATTGATTAACTCCTTCCTCTCCATTGGTGATGCCATTGGTGATGCGAAGAGGCCCACTGCTTGAGCCACGTGTTTCGAGACCACTGCTCAGGACAAACTTAACTGTTCGCACCACCTCGGTCAGTCCCAGATGAATAGGGGCAGCCAAAACAGACAGGAGCAGTTGCAGTGTAGGGTCGTAATCGGCAATCGCTTCCATCACACATCCAATAGTGGTCTTTGGCGGGACGCTGACAGCAGTGTTTCGACATAGCGCAGCCTCGAGGGCATTGACAGTGAAATTGCCACTTTGAAGCAACCACCAAAAACAATTTGGTGGGAAAAATGCAAGGGTAAGACGGGGCTGATCATCCTGGCCTTTGGTTGGTGCCCACGTAAAGATCTTTCTGAGCACATAGCGAACAAGAGCAGGGTCCACAGGAGGGAAGCGGTGACGTTCGCTCGCCCGTGCTGATGTATCAGGTAGCTTCCATGACGGAAGAGGCATTGCTTCCGGAAAGTCTGTTCCGTCGTTGTCTTTCGCTGCAGCACTGTCGTCTTCTTCCTTTCCAGTATGCGTCCCGTTCGTCAAATGCTCGCTGGCATGATGCGCTTTTCTCCATGCGTCTCTCCTCTCCTCCCATCTATTCAATTCTTCCTCGTCTCGGTCGACACGAAACAACGATGCCAACGTCTTTTCAAACCCATTAACATCGCCTTCATGCGCATACCGATCAAGCTTCGATTTGTTTTTCTTCGTCAAAACATCGTTCACGCCTGGTATAGAGATTACACCAGGTAGGTATCCACTGAAAGGGCGAGGCAGCTTCTCCGGGGGAACAGCCTTCCTATCAGGCTTCCCTACGCCTTTGTTGATAGAGTCGATGAGGACACCGTGTTTACGTTTCCTAGTGGTTGTAGCTGGACCAGGTGCCCCACCTAATTGGAATCCAAGGACATCATTTCCGGAAAGAGCAACAACAAGGTCGAGGCTGTGCAAATAGTACAGCAGCGTAGTCGGTTTCGTTAAAGGCACAGAAGTGAGTGCTGACTTATAATGTAGGTCGTAAAATGTTATCGAGTTCGACGCAGCCACAACTGCAGTTGTCGGAGAGACTCTGACATACGAGGCCGGCCCTTTGGCAGACAGGGATAGTCGTGAAGATACTTTCGGAACAGTACCAGAAAGGTCATAAACAGTCAAGCTCCCATTGCGTAGTTCGTACAGACTCCCGCTAGCCGCGTGCAAAGAGTATTGGGGAAAGTTGTCTGTCGTCTTGAGCGCATCTTCCGGCTGTGGTAGCCTCGCCGCAAAAAGGCATTGAACGGATTTAGCGCTTCCCGCTGAACTGACGGCGGCATGTGGGTATATTGCCAGGACATGAACCATGCGGCCCGTATTTTGCAGTTGTGAATCCTTTCTGGGCCGAGAAACGAGTAGTAAAACTGTAGCCACGGATGAACTACCAAGCATATTGTCCTCGAGGAAAGACAAAACCGCTGCTCGACTGGCTAGAAGCCCCTCCTTCGCGACATCTGAAGTGGTACTTGTCGCAAATTCTATCACCACGTCGTCCTGTAAGCCAGCACCATCTGCATCGGGATCCGCAAGAGCGGAAGGCCCAGCTGCCCACAGCTGCCGCAGCAGATCACCAGTTAGACATTGTATTTCTCCATTTTCATGCACTGCCAGAATATTGAAAGGAGGCTTGTCGGCCTCCACAACACTGGGTGAATGAGTGGTGTCCAAATAGACCACCGGTGAAGCAACGGCTCCAAGCTTATAGGTGGACGGGGAAATAGGGGCCACAACAGAACTTGTGCTTGCCGAAGAGACTTCCGTGAAGCAGCTGATCTGGCGTGACTTTCCAGTAGTTGCGGCATATGTATATCTCTTCGCAGGAGATGCCTTGGTAGCTTTCTGTCGTATACTGCATGGCGGGCAGGAAAATGTGCTGTCTGGCGGGAAGGCGTACGACGTGACCAACCCAGGGGATTGTATCTAGCTCTGGTAAGTCACCAGTCGGAATCGACAAAGTCCTAATCAAACATACATTGTAGACATTCACACTTTCTCCGTCGATAGCGGTTGCAATCTCTGTCCGCTTTCTTTTCTTTGAGCCTGTAGAGCTCCAAACCTCCGCGACTTGAATTTTTCCTTGGGCTGCATTGACGGGTCGGGGCACTGCAGCAAGGGTAAATGCAGGCTGGATCGTGAGGGAAGGGGACATTATGAAATGCCCTTCGAGAGTCCCTCGGCGCTCGGTCGATGGTCCCTTGATCTCTTTTTGAGAATATTTGCCTGCTAATGTTTGAAGAGCGAAAATAATTATTGACATAGAAACCCAAAATTTTCGGTCGCCGTAGTAGCTAAGCTTTCGCACTGGTGGAGTCCCCCGGTTGCCGTAACTAGTGCCGCATTGACGTGCTGATCGAGTCGCGACGCGTTAAGTGAATGAGGGAGCACTCATATCACTTATTTCTCACTTACTTCCCAAACGTGAATTGACATTTGACAGTGAAGTGAGGGTCTCTGAGCATAGCAACGCCTCAACCTCGTCGGCAGAGACATTCTTTCTTCCACCTTCCTCCGACATATCCAAGGTGCCAACACCTATAGGAACATGCTGGCGGGGGTGATTGATGTATAAACGCCTGAGCAAACTCCATTGGAGGGTAGGAGGGGTGGGCTTTAGATGTTGAGATATGGCGCTCATCATGGCCGACCATACCTCTGATCTTGCTCCGCAAGAGACAAAACCTCTTCATTCTTTCTTTGGCAGGAATTGGCCTAACCAGAGTGAGTGCTTTCTTGATGGGAGGAGGTTGTCTGCAACCAGGGCATTGGATGACAATCGGAGCTCTAGGAACGCACAGCTTTCCCCAAAATGGCTCCCAAGATTCTGCGCCGCTTGAGCACCCTTCTTTCATACCTCAGCAGCTGAGCGACACTCATACTGGGGCATCCGGACATACCAATCACAAACAATCGCAGTCAAGGAGAACGAGCTCGGAGAATGCCAAGTCTCAGACCTCTACACCAATTGAGCTGTCAGCAAGCAACTCGACCTCTCAAGAGAACTCGGCTTCTGCCGTAATGGAGTCTGAGAAAGTCGACAATAGTGGGGCCGTCGAGAGTAACAATCTGGTGTCACTCACGGTCGACCCGAACGAGGACAGGAGAAAAAGACGGCGGACAGATGCACTCCCTAATCAATCTCTCGGGTTCGATCAGCGGTATTCTCAGCAGTCCGGAGAAGGCGAAGATCCATACAATGACGGGGATAGGGCTTCGTCCTGGAAGTCACAACTGGAAGCTGCTGCTGATGCAAGTGTCTGGCCTAGCGATCATACCTCTCCTGGGACTGGGACGATAGAGCCGTCGAGCCCAGTGTTGTCGATGCCCATCGTACATCAGAAGGATGAAAAGTCGATCTATACTAGCCAGGCTCCTACCTCTATCCCACCTGATGCCCACAGCCAGGATCCTCAACCAACGGCTCCTAGGAATGTGGACAGTCAACTTAAGATGCAGGATGATTATATCTCAGCCGAAGGGACCGATCATATTGCGGAAGCCCCCAGGGACCTGTCGGCAGAGGTCAAATCTCCCAAGATAAAGATGCTCAAGCTGAATGCCCAGGGCACACTCGGATCTCCAGTGGCCAGGAAGATGAAACCCGACAAAGTAAAAGACAGCCAAAGCCAATCTTCTCCAAAAAAGCGAAGAAAGACTAGCAAGAAAAGCCTCAAGGTTGTGTTCCGATACTGTACCAGTGAGAAATCTAGGCTTTACATAGGACAACGAATACAGGAGATTATGGCTGGTGCACAGGCTGGTGCCTCCAAGGAGAGCGATCGAATAACAAAGGACGAGACCACTGACACGGCACAACTTGAAAAGCCAGAGTCTGAAGGTCTGCGAAAAACAACACATCCGTTCTTCCTGGGAAAGCTAAGTAAAAAGCCGGAGCAACCATCAGAGACAGCTCATGGCGAATTTAAATCAGCACGGACGTCAGGAGGTGCTATGCCCGTCGTCGGATCCGATACCGAGGAGCTCACTGTCCACAGTCCCAGAAAGCCTCAATCATTTCCTAAGAAGATCTCTCAACCTCACAATATATCGACACTGAAGTTATTCTCTGGCGGTGGCTCAAATTCTAACCTAAGATATCCTGGCGCGGTTGACGCCGCTTGGCCGTGGAAGGGCATAGTGCACGTCAAAGGAGAAGACCATGGTACGGATATCACCAAGCAGCGACGCTGCAATACAACTAAACGTTCCGAGCTGCCGGATACTACCAAGAAGCTCAAAGGTGCAGTTATAACAATCCCAAAAGATGAAGATATACTTTGCACTCTTGCAGGAGAGCTAGGAGTCTCTTCCAAAAGCCCAGATTTGGCCAATGCCGCCTACTTGCCTCACGGAACCAATGATTCTGCTCTAGACCAAGCATTAAGAGTCCCACGACGTCATCTTATAACTGCTACTGATATTCAGGCGCATCTCCATCGAGAGCTCGAATCCTCACTACCTTCAAGTGCAATTGGCGCAGACGGCTTAGACCCGGAAGATGAACTTCATTCAACGGAAAAGTACTCTGTCAGATCACACCCAGCTATAGTGGGTATATACAACCATATACCAAAGTCGCTCACAGCCTTTGATAGAGGCCAATGTGAGACGCAGATATGGTTACAGAAGTATGCGCCAAAGTCTACTGTGGAAGTCCTCCAGCCTGGTCAGGAACCGCTCATACTGAGGGACTGGCTTAAAAGTCTGACTGTCCGGTCTGTTGACACCAGCACTACGAATTCCAAGCGTTCTGCGAGCAAGGACAGGGGTTCGAAGCGCAAGAAGAAGAGGAGAGCGAGGGGGGAGGGGCTTGATGACTTTATAATATCAAGCGATGAAGAGGCGGATGAAATGGACGTACTCACCGATCCAGACGAGTCTCAGCAGTCAGGAACGGACTCTCTTTTGAAGAAGACAGTGATTCGAGCAGGCGACATGGCCACCGAGTCTGGCAGGATGACAAACGCTGTAGTGATCAGTGGTCCCTCCGGGTGCGGGAAAACAGCTGCTGTGTACGCAGTAGCTCATGAGCTGAGTTTCGAAGTTTTCGAAATCAATTCTGGCAGTAGAAGAAGTGGTAAGGATCTTTTGGAGCGTGTGGGTCATATGACCCGCAATCACCTTGTCCATCAATCTCGAGAGGACTCTGGTTCAACATCCGCGGACGAGGATATGCTTAAAGCTGCCGAAGTGGTTCGGGAGGAGATCGAAAGTGGGAAGCAAGGCACTATGGACTCATTCTTCAAGAGCCAATCGTCGTCGCAACGAAAGTCAAAGCCAACAACCCGACGCAAACAAACTGCTGCATCCAAAAAGTCAGCCCAGCACGCTCAACAACGCCCAATGTCAAAGCAGAAACAGTCACTGATCCTTCTTGAAGAAGTTGACATTCTGTTCGAAGAGGACAAGCAATTCTGGACCACAGTCCTCAGCTTAATGGCTCAGTCCAAACGTCCGGTCATCATGACATGCAACGATGAATCACACCTGCCACTAGATGACCTCTCCTTGCATGCCATTCTTCGCTTTTCTGCGCCCAGGGAGCCACTTGTTGTCGATTACCTCCTAACTATGGCCGCCTCAGAAGGGCATCTTCTAAAGCGTGACGCCATTCGGGCCTTGTATCGAAGCAAACAACAAGATCTCCGCGCTAGCATCATGGAGTTAGAGTTCTGGTGCCAGATGGGCGTTGGTGATCGCAAAGGTGGCTTGAAGTGGATTCTTGATCGCTGGCCGCGAGGATCGGACTTGAATATACATGGGGAAAAATTGCGTGTAACCAGTGAAGATACTTACCGCACTGGCATGGGTTGGGTCTCGAATGATTTCCTCTCTGCTGACCATCAATGGACGATCTCAAACCAAGAAGAGCTGTTAACAGAAGCTTGGGATAACTGGGGAATAGATGTTCGGGATTGGCAGGATATGTCGGATACTTTATCTTCCCTCGAGGTTGATATGGATGTTTTGGCCTCCAGCGCTCGATACAACGTACGGAGTTCTTTGGACACATACTCAGATGCTTTGAGTGCGAGCGATGTGTGGGCCGTTCCTGGTTTCCGTACAAACGATGAGGTAAATCCTACATTTGCTTCTCCTGGGGCCTGCTTCTGACTGATCACAGGTGCCAATGGATCCTGAGCAACCGAAGCTTTCCGAGAAGACTCTCATCAGCTATACAGAAGGCGATCCTCTCATTCAAGCCGATGAGCTTGTAGATTACAGTCGAACGGGTCTTCACATGGCGATTAGCACCCATATACTAGCAAAAGCTGCGCTTCGTGAACAACTGGAGCGAGTTGAACCCAAGAGTGGTGCGACATTGCGGCCAGTATCGGAAGAAGACATCATCAGACACGTCATGGGAGCAAAGCAAGACACAGACATCTCCCGTCCTTTGACTCACGCAGACCTCTCTCTGGCTTTTGCTCCAATCGCCTCGCCTCCCAAGCTCTTCCCTGCACAAGTCGTGCAGCAAACTTTGACTTCCTTTGACCGGCCTGTCTCAGTCGTGGCCGAGGACGTTGCACCGTACGTCCGCACAATTGTTACTTCCGATATACAGCTCGAACAATACCGTGTGGAGCTCAGCAACCTGCTCTCGCAAGGGGCTCGAGACGGCAAGCGTGTACGTACGACGAGAGCCAGTAGGTCTGCGCTCGAAGGGGGAGACAGAAAGACAACTCGCAAGGAGAAATGGCTCCCGAATGGGACGAACGCGCAACTTGTGCTAAAGACAGGAGGGAGCGGATGGCAGAACGTGGCTGCGCGGAGGCCTGTCATGCCGCCCGAAGAGGAAGATGATAGCAAGATGGATGAGGGTGAGTGAGGCGAGCATTGGAGATCCGCTGCCCCGTATATATTTTTGCCTGCACGACAGAATGGCTTCATCGTTGCACTCAGCCTATCAAGATCTATCTTCACTTATCAAAAACTAGATTGGCGAGAGTGACTAGTCGTCAAGATGGATCAAAAATGGCTTTGACAAAGCGAAGCTGCGATGCAATCAATAGGGGCAATTCCGGCTATCCAGACAGGCTCATGAATTAACGTTTGCATGGGATAATAATTTATCTATCCAAAAGCTAGCACTATAGTCTATATTTGCTCCATGGCCGTTTGCATGCGTGATTCAATCCTCCATCCCCACTACTACATCAACTGTAGCTTTTCCGCGTCTCTCGCCGATTCGACACCTCTGCTGGTGGACTAGGCAGTTGCCCTCCATGCCTTCTGCACCCCTATGATCCCAGCTACTGTCCCAAGAAGGCCGACCCATGCATCGCTCACGCAGCCGTTCTCCAAGCTCCAATGGACGGTCAAGGGAGCATAAGCCACATTCACAATCAACTCTTTCATCCACTGCTCCTTCTCCTTCGCCTGCACCTCCTCCACAGCCTCTCCCCTCTCCTTAAGCTCTCTGGCCCTCTCATTCCTCAGCCTCCTCACCCGTCCCAAGCGCCAGAAGTCCAGCACCACATGCGCCGCCCAGAAGCGGCTCGACCACACCCAGGCCTTATTCTGCTTCTTCGCGTCCCAGCCGAGCACTCCATGCTGCGCCAGGTACGCGCCATTCTCCAGGACCTGGTACAGAGCATTGACCGCGACCTGCGCGATTGCGATGCGCCGTAGCACCGCGTCGGCGGGCGGGTTGTCGCGTACATGCTTGCCCCATGCGTAGATGCCCAGGAGGCCCCACAGGCGGACGAAGATGCGGAAGTCGGAGACGAGGGCGACGAGGGCGCGCACCGAGGCGGAGAGGGAGGTTATCCGCTGTGGAGGCGAGAGGGCGAGGATCAGCGTCTCGCCGGGGAGCAGTATGGCGCGCGCTTTCTGGAGGAGGTGCGAGGTCGTCAGGCGCAGGGTGTAGGCCGAGAGGGAGTCTAATGATGAGCTGAGAAGGAGGCCGCCGTAGCTGAGCAGGAGCAGGAAGGAGTCGGTGTGAGATGGCGATGAGAAGACCCTGGATGAGTTAGATTGGCCTCATGCTCGTCGACTACATGACGGGTATAGCGAACGCACCTGTTCAGATGGAGGATGTGGGCGTCGGCCTGGCGGGCGTAGAGAGGTAATGCTGCGCGCAACTGCTGGAGACGCAACCTCGCGCCGTCTTTGGCAGCTGAGGCGTGAGACTTGCCTTCAGACATGGCGATAAATTATTGTCACAACACCCTCGAAATGCTACAGCGCCGTTGAAATCAGAAGCATGCCATGCTGCGATCAATACTCGAAGTTCTGGGCGTGTTGACAGTGACGGGCCGAGGGAGACGGATAACATTCAGCTCTTATCGAGCCGAGGTCTCGCATGTGGGAAAGGTTGCCTAAAAGGGGAAAAGCACGACTGACCACAGCCAAACGGTGAGCACCGAGCTGCGTCGGCGTCTTCAAGAACAATCAAATAAGACAGGGAGTGAACTCTGTGCTGCAAGCTGCAGCAGCGTCTATTCGGTTGAGGTGATGCTTTGTATGTACTACTTGATAGGGGTAGGCAAGTTACATGCAATGCCAGCTCCTTTGGCCCGTCCCTCCTTCCAATGCTGCGTGTCTCGACTTTACAAGATCTGTTAGGATGTCGCAATGCCGTCCAAATGCAATAGCCTGGTAGCTTGTCCGTATTCACCTGCTAAGTTTCATTGTCGAAGCTGTTCCTGAGCAGCCCGGAGCTGCTTGGCATAGTCTTTCGACACCCATTCCCAGTAGCTCCTCCATGCTTGATGCATAACAGCAGATGTTCCACCGCTTGCTGCTGCCGGAAACGCATTGTTCAGCATGACTGTAACACGAAGGACCGCTTGCGAATTCTCCGCCGTTTTTCGATCTCCTGTTTCACCGCGCTTTCCTTCAACTTCACAGAGAGCACAGCACGGAATTTCTCAGCAATAGCATTGAGCCTTCGCTGAGTCTCCTCTGGATCCAAGACAATAAGCTTGGCGAGCATGAGGCTGCAGAGAGCTCGAATATCGTGATCATCTTCCAATCCGGCAATGATACGGTCGTAAAGCTGGATGGTTGACATTCGAGGGAACGCCGTCTCCATAAGAGCGTAGAGGGTTTCGTAAGCACTCTGGTTGCCACATCAATAACTTTTCACTGGAACAAGGGTACTGGAAACTTACCTTGCGGACTTCCAGCCCATCATCAACCTTATGCTTGAACGGACCCATCTGTACCTCCCGTACCAACTCGGGCTTGACAGTTGATTCACTCATCACAAGGGGCAAGAGGTCTGCCAGATGAGGAGTGATCAAATCAGATTTATTGTGAGTCGCGGAGTTCAAAGTAGTAAGGGCTAGTCGACGATTATCCAGCTCAGGGTCAGTAAGCATAGTTGTGAGCATGTCGATGATGATAGGCCTCAGAATGTCATCATAGGACTCGTCGGTATCGACAAATGTATACCGGATAGCTTGGATGACCATACCACGCACCGTGGGCACCGGGTCTTTAAGATAAGACTGCAAAGAATCTTAGTATGGCATACCCTCGCAAATCATTTTGACGTACCTGTAGTTCCGGAAGGTACGTCTTGGGGTCTACTATAGCCAGTCTCCCAAGACATTCCGCCGCAACAGCTCTATTATCTTCCACATCCGAGGTAGACAGAGTCATGCTCCAGATCTCTTGCCCATACGGAGTGATGTTCGCGTGGGCATCTGTTGCGTGCTGTAATATCTCCTTGACAGAGTGAAGCAGCAGATACTGCTGCTTCTTCGCCTTTGACATCTTGTGTAGTATGGCAGGTAGGTATTTTGGCACATTGCCTGCACCAGCCCGCCCGAGGGCAACCGCGGCAGCAAGAGGCACTTGGTCCGACATTGATGTAAAGTGGGACATGAAAACATCCGGTTCCAGTGGGAAGGAGGTCCCCATACGCATGCCCGCTTCTCCGAGGACAGAAAGCGCTAGGCACTTTCGCTGGTCATCTGGTGCCGTTTCCAACTCGCCGACAAATGCATCCAGTTTCACTCCGACAGACGGTCCACCAGCAACAAGCAAAGTGCCAATGGCTTTACCGACGGCAGACGGATCTCCGCTCACACCAACATCTTTTAGCAGACCCTCCATAAGAGGCTTCCCGGCACCCTGTTCTCCAATCGTCTTAACTAGTATAAGCAACGCATCAAGTGTAGCTCCTGACGATGGGGCCATTACAACACCACATATTGCCTTGTTGAGTTCCTGTGTCACGACAACCTTGGGATTGCTTCTGACAAGATCTGCAAGAATGATGAGGGCAGGGCCGAGCATGTGGAGGTCGTTAGGCGTAAGCAATGGCAATAGCAAATTGACTAAGTGTTGGATCGTGGCCTCGTCGAGATTCTCGCGGCCAGCAGGATTAACGACGAGATTCTTCAATGTTGCCAGGCTTGAGCCCCTCAAGGCACGATTTGCCTTTCGAAGTTGAGCCCCAACCTCTCGAGTCACATTCTGTACCCATTCAGGCTTGAAATCCTTTGCGTCAGTAGCAAGCGCTGCAACAGTGTCAATCGCTTTAACGGCAGCAAGTCTCGTCACCTCATTCTTGAGACGATCGTACAAGATCTCTAGAGCTTCAAAGCGTTTAGAAGAGGGGAACAACCTAGAACCAACTGGTCCGGATGTCCGAGCCACAAGTACGCCCAAAGCATGGATGGCCCGCTGGCGCACTTCAGCATCAGCATCGTTTGAGGTAACGCGGTTGCTGACGATGCCATATAGTTTCTCGATGTAGCTTTGCTGTTTGCTCTCGGTCACATCCCATCTCGGAGGAGTAATGAGTCTGACCAGTTGCTCAACTGTACAAAGAGCCTCTGAAGATACTTTGTAGTACTTGTCCCCAACAGCACTAGTGGCAGCCTCAATAATGCTGTCTAGGTACGGTTGTAGCACCCTAGGTGGATGTAACTCGAGAATGGCGCTCAAAAGACTCAAAGCTTCTATGCGCAGGGTGCTTGCCGTAGCATTGGCCGCACCACCTGCTGATGTTCCTGTGACTCCTGCGGCAGCGCCGCCACTAGACTTGACAGCCTCAGTAACTGGACCGATGATCTGATTGAGCTGTTCTGAAAGGCCACCTTGTTCCACAATTACAAGATCTTTGAATAGGCATATTGCGGCTTGCTTTGTGACAATCGATTTGTCTTTCAGGGCCTTTGCTGCAGCATGTACCAAAGACGGTATCAGCTCTGCAAGGCTTGCCCGCGGACCAGATAACGACGAGGGTGCGGATGCAGCTGCTGTGACACCTGCTGAGAGAGAAATGGCAGTTTGGGTGTCGAACATGCTCGCATCACTACCACCTCTTCGACGTTTGCGTGTCTGCGGTGGGCCCATCATTGCGGTGAAGTTGTCATCTACCACAGTGGAGTTAGGAATATGTATTCCTTCGCCGGACTTCCGTATCAAAGCGCTCATCGTTGCTATTATTTCCAGCCGAACATTTTCTTCGCGCTCCTTGAATCTTTCCACTAATATCGGTGCTACTCTCTCATATAGCGTTCCGTCTTCGAGTAGATCACCAATCCCGCTAGCTGAAATGATCGCATACAGTACTTTTGCAGAACAGCGACGTACCTTCCAACTGGTATCATCGTCATCGTCGAACCCTGTCTCTTCCTCGAAGTCTTCATCCTCCAATCCTTCAAGTTCATCTTCCTCTCCGTCTTGCATATCCTCGTCGTCATCTTCCGCGACATTCGGGTCGTATTTGACGAAGCGCACAGCAGCTTCAATGGACTCGTTTGTGAAAGGGCGCATCTCCGACCCGCAAAAAGTCAGCAAGCTTTCCAGTGCGGTCAGTGCAGCCTCGCGGACTTCGATAACTTCATTGTTACTGTCCTCAGCCTCTATCTCTTCTTCCAGTTCTTGTTCGCTGAGCACGCTGAGGACAAACGGAGCCAAGGTTTTCAGGTATGGACCAAATCTCGATGGTATCGATCTTCCCAGAGATCCAATCAAGGAGATCAGCGTACGTCGCTTCCCAAGAGTGAGATGAGAGTCGCGCAGATGTTCGATCAGCTGTGATACAAAAGAACTTAATTGGCCGTCTGTGAAATACCCAGCAAGTAATGAGGTTGCTGTTATTGCCTTTTTTTGCACCACATTGCTCGTCCCGTCGTCTTCCAAGATCTCCATGGCACTCTGGAGCAGAGCTTTTACTTCTGGTTCCTGGAGCATCGGCCCGAAGCAGCGCACGACCTCAATTAAGACATCAATGGCGTCACTATCCACGCTCTTGTCCTTCCGCACACTAAGCATACCACGCCCCAGCGACTGGTTCTTTGACTGAGGGAGCACGGAACGGCCCACAAGTCGTGGTATTAGGACTTTGCTGATAGCTGAATATGCATCTTGGGTAGTCTTTGAGGGTTGGACACCCGGAGATGGGCGAGGGAATGTCGTAACAATCGTTCGGAGAGCAGTGGCAGATATGGAATTATCAACAGAATGTGTGACTTCCAGTGTGGTCAGTTTCTCAAGGAGAGGCGCGAGTATATCGTGCGGCAATCGTAAAACAAGTGGAGAGAGGCTTCACAAGATGTTAGCCTTCACTAGCCATGCCTTGCCCGAGAAGAATGATACACACCATTTGATAGCGAGATTCTGTACTTCGCCGTTCGAATCATCGAGCGTCTTCATGATCCCCTCGATAACCCTGGCACATGTGTTATAGTCGTTCGCGAGAAACCCAGCATGGCCTCTTTCCAGCGTCGCGTACAAGTCGTTGAGAGACATGTATCGAAAGTCGGCGTCCGGATCCTGAAGCTTGGGCAGGAGTGCCGCCACATGCTGTGAGGTCGGATGAGTGGGTATTTGATTTCTATCCATCTTGAAAACTGGTAAGAGCACTGCTAAACCAAGCCGGAAGTCGTTGTGGTCTAAGTCCCCACGTGTAAAAGGTGTCGTAGAGACAGAGGTCTTGTTGGCGGGGTAGCTTTGGCGGGAAGTGGAGAAGGGCACGCGAGACGGTTGACCTGAAGGGACGAAAGATCAGGAGAAGAAAGATACACGATGCCGATCCATTCATGCCATGCTCATGCTCGCGTCCTGGTTCCAGATCGGGCTGAGTTTAAGATTTTCTGTTATTGGGGCGACAACACAGGCTGACAGCTTCTGTATCGGCTTCAAGTCTTGTCTTGGTGTGTACGGAGTACCCGCAGTGGCAGTGACAGTGGCTCGGTCTGAAAGCTCGACGTCGGCTAGGGTGAATGGGGAAAGGCGTCCGGACAGCTCTGATGGTGGACGATTATTGGTCCAGACGTCATCGAGCTCTCATACTCCCCGAACTCACACCACTTTTAACGGCAAACGGTAAATGGTCATTCATAGTCCTATTGCTTCCGAACTTCGTCCAGCCACCCCCCAACCTTCCACAACCTTCTCAATTCGGACGTCTCGCACCATCCCAGGAGCAGACAGCAATATCAAGGCTCCTCAGAGCAATTGATCTGTTAAATAATCAATTGAACCAAAATGGTGTTTGCACGAACTGCAGCTTCGCGGGCGCTCCTACGAGCCCAACCTCTGAGGTCGTCAGGCCTGCCCAGCCGCACCCAGCTTTGGCAGCGAGTTGGTCGCAGATATGCCAGCTCGCATGGCTCCGCCAAATCAAGCTCCGACCTTCCTTGGTAGGTCTTTTCTGTTGAATTGGTTTTTTCCGCGGGGGATGTTTTCATGCTACGTCGGCTTGGTTCCGCTGCCGGCCATTGCGGGTCTACCATGCAATCAGAGCATCCTTTATCAGACTGTTAAATCTCTTGCTGATTTATTCTATAGGATCATTGGTTCCACGGCCGTAACTGTACCGAGCGTTCTGTACCTGTTGAGCCAAAGCCCTCCGTCCCATCATGACTCCAAGGAGAAGCATGCCCATGACGCCCATAACGCGCAGCGGGAGGAACCAGAGCAGAAGCAAGCCATGGAAGAGACTGGAGAGGATAAGCCCGAGGAGGCAATGGCAAAGAAAAAGGCCGAAGGAGGCGCAGAGAGTGATGACCCTGACAAGACCGGCGAGGATGTGACAGCCGAGTTCAAGGCTCAAGGCGAAGAGTCCGTCGATGAAGGCGGCGAAGGCGAGGACACTGTGAAACACATTCCTGACGCCAAGGGAGGCGCCAAGAAGAGGATTGACAGTGGCGCTGGAAAGGACCAGGGTCCTGGTCCGGAGGAGAAGGAGGATGGCCGTGACGCCGTAAGTGACCATGATCTTTGAACTCATACTCGCAATCTGACCTGAGATGAAGCCCGCCTCTTCAAAACCACCTCAGGACCAAGGCAGCATCTCTGGCAAGGAAGAGGGCATCTCCAATACTAACACCAAGACTTCCGTCGACTTGACTGAGAACTCGGAGAAGAGCCGGAAGGGTGAGGGTAGCCCGGAGTCGTCCAAATCAAAGGGCACCATCAGTCCTGGTCGCACTCAGGTGAGTTGCCTCCACTTCAATCTTACGAGAAACTGTGGAACTAAGTCTTTGTAGCCTGAGAAGGATAGGGGCGTCGACAAAGCTTAAACCTCTGTCGGGCTTTTCTGGTCCACTTCAGGTTGAATTTGAAGTCAGTCAGACTGCTCAGACGACTCAGCTGTTGTTTGTACTTTTAATCAACCCAAGATGGCATCTGGTTTATTCTGCGAGAAGATGTAAATAGGCTTCGAAGAAGAAAATCGACGCATTACATTTTGTTACCATTTCGCTCATGTCCTGTTGCTACTCTTCCATCTTTATAGTTGGACCGTATCGATCCTCTGGTATACGCCTTTTCAAAAGGCTTACTCACAATACACCCCCTGCATCACACTTTCCTCCAGTTTCTTCTTCAACATCTGGGCGAGCTTCTTACTCTTCTTGAACCTATCCCTATTCCCCTCAACCGCAATCCAGCACTTCGCCCACTCCCTCAACTCAACTCCATCCTCCTTCTCCATACCCTCGATCAGCACCAGCGCCTCGCCGGGGTCCTCATCATAGCAATGCCGCATCGCCTTCAACTCCTCCATCAGCCAGCGCTTATACTGCTCGTACCCGACGCGCACTGCCAGCTGGTACAGCCGGACCTTCTCCGTGACGCTCTTGCCGGCGCTGGCACTGATACCCCCGCCGCCCACGTCTTTCCTCGCGTCGCAGATCTTCGGCGCTCCGTGCTTGCTGCGCGCCGGCCAGTCGCCGTACGCCTGCTCGCGCGGGTCGGTGGCGCTCCAGAGGAAGTTGATCAGCGCGATCCACTGCTCTTTGGGCAGCTTGTCGGCTTTGGCCGCTTCGTTGTCCTGCTTGGCGAGTGCCTTCAGCGAGGAGAGGAGCTTGATGCCCGAGGCTGACTCGTATAGCGTGTAAGGTAGCTGCAGAATCCTGCTGCCGACTCGTAGGCGGGGATCCTCATGGTAGCCGTGCATTGGCGGCGTTATTGTAGATGGGTAGAGGTGCGTGGTGGCCGGTGCCGGCGCGGGCTCGAAGGGGCAGCATGTATACTGATGAGGATAAGCTGATAGAGCGTTGTTGGCAGGGACGGGATACGGGCTTCCACTGCGCGATTCGGGATTGTAGACGCTGGGGACAAGCTGGTTTGCGGGGTAGAGAGGGGCAGTGAATGGGTATGTCGGACCAGCATATGACATCGCACCATACGGGGAAGCGACAGGATGAGGCATCGTGATCATAGTGGTTATTGAGTATGGCCGGCAATCTGTAGAAAAAGTGCCCGCAAGCCCACCGAAAGCAGAACAGAATCAAGGCTGGAAAGCTGCTTATGACTACGATGCAGACGGCTGTACCACATAATGAATGTGAGCTACAATGAGCAAATCATGATGACCCTGGTGAGCTGTCGAAACCTGTTGAAGCCCAGAAACCGACCTGACCACAAGGCTCAATATCATTGGCAAGACGAGGGGTGCCAACAGTGGCAACCTGTGGCCGGGAAACTAGCAGACGTAAGGTAGAAACATTCTCTAAGCCTTTTGTACAACGAAGCGACTCCACTCCGCGGCTTCGAAACAACAGAGCGCCATAGGAAAGGGGTCAAGACGGAAAGTAACCAATGATATCCGATCGGACTTGGCAGTTTATGACTGTATGTCTGTTTCATTGGTCGTGGACAGAGCCACGCTTGACAAACCAATCGTCTTTGCCAGAAGTCGTTGCACAACCCCTCCACAATTACTCATTCCCACAATCCCTTCACACATCTTATCAGGGTCACATGCAATGTGTATACGCCGAATGTTAGATCTAGTAGTCCTTGCCTGGGTAGTCCTCCGGGCGACCAGAAGAACCATAGTGCTGCGGCACAGCTGTCAGTAACAAGACGCTTGGGCAGACACAAATCCAGCTTACCTTCTTCCTCAAAGCTGCCAACCTCTTCTTCTTGGTGTGGGCGTTGATATATGTGCCCATCACGAATGCACACAAGTTGAAGAAAGGAACCCAGGTCTGCTCAGGCAAGAACTGCTGAGCAAAAGCCAGGCAGATTGGAGATGTAATCCAGCTGACTTTCATGACCGGCATGAAACCAGCCCGGACCGTGGCACGGACTTGATGGAAAGTTCGTGCACCAGCAATAACAGCCATTGATGCCAGATAGACCGCATTCTGGATAGGAGCAATCTACGAGGAAATGTCAGCTCGTTGCGTTCATCATTCATCACTCATGAACTCCTGTGCTCTGCGACTTACAAATAAGTTGCTCACGAGGATTTGTAGGACCTTGGCCTTGACACTGGTTCTGCCCGCGAAGAGCTTCTGCAAAATACTGATCAAGACGTGACCCATAGGAGCCATGACGAAGGCACCAACAAGGGCCATCTTTGGGACCCTGGAGGTGAAGTAGTGGCCACGCGCGCTCTTGTCTTTCGCAATCCATGATGCCAGAATCTCTTGCAGACCTGAAAGCGTCCCAGAAGTGAGCATCTTCGTGCGAAGCGGGTGTGATTGCAACTGCTGCATATAGGCCTAATCGAGGGTTTTGTCAGGTACGGCTCTAGTCAAGACTCTTGATAACTTACAGCCAGATAGCCGCTGGCAGTGTTTCCTCCGGTCAATCTCTCCCCAATCTCATGCGCCAGCTGGTGTCGGCTGCCACCCGGGATGGGGGCATTGCGCACCGTCTCCCTCTCGAATTTGACAGACATGGTCGTGAATTAAAGGATGGACGACCAGAGTGGAAACTAAGGATAATGGAAATGTCAGTCCAAGATTATCGGGTAGAAGTTGGAAGATGGGAATGTGGGGGAGCCGATGACGAGCCGGGAGGAATGTTTTGTTTTCCCGCGGCCGACTGCCGGGGGCCAAGGCCACAACCCCAGTCGAGGTATCGGGCTGAGAGATAACAAGGCAGATGTCTTACGTAGAGTTTTGGGGACGATTTCAGGAGCCGAAAGGTTTGCAAGTATGGTGTAGGATAGGAGATGGCCGGATGAGGCGGAAATGTGAGACGAGATGTAAGATGACTTGAGATGATGGGCGACTGAATTAGAGCTGTTGTTGTGGTCGTCGTTCGTTGGCACTCGCACTCGGCAGCTTCCCAAAGCAGGGGGGAGTTAGGGAAGGCCCCGTTGCTGCTTCCCGGTCGGTGTCTGGGCCCGCCGCGGAACTTCCCCGCCCGGCGGTTCCTAATGTGGCCGACCCCAACTCCAACCTCACGTGATATGGCTTGGCTCCCCTGGAAAGATTACCTCAGATGCTACGTCTCTTACAGTTTTGGTCGACGCCGACTTTCCTTGCTCGAATACCTTCACACAGATACGAAACTATTTCTGCGAATTTCCACTTTGTAGAATCGGAACGGCTTCACAGCTTGGCAGTGCTATAATATGCATCTATTCTTGACCCAATTGATATGTCCTGCTGCCGTTCGTAGGAGCCCGGGATAGCATGCACACGATCAGGCCTTCGCCATGTGTACACCGGAAGCGCATCATTCGACCTCGGCTCCATGTCCCCCTTATTGGCAGCGCATGAGCTCGTCCTACACGAATGGGCTGACCAGGTGTAATCATGGAAGCTTACTACCCACGGTAGCCAATTTGCAGACGGTAGACTAACATCTTCAGAGCTTTCCTACACTAACAGGCCTCCTCTCCCTATGGGACTTGAAATGAAGTTGACATTTCGCTCAAGGGGCCTCTCTCCTAGCACACCATCTATCAGGTACCATGGCAGTCACCTGCCATCAAGCATAGATGTTTGATGCTTGCCTATAGCTCACATGGCAACATAATCGGTGGAGGACGGGGTGTGTAAATGTTAAATTACCTGAAGTGTACCATTCACTGGGTGTCTTTCCTTCATATCGTAATTCATTCACTCTCTTCCAAGTAAAGGCCGCTCGTTTCGTTAGACCAGACACTTCATTCATCTCCACCGTTTGTTTACAGTCTCCGCTACCTACACTCACATTACTCCAATGTCAGCGGATTCCTCCCGTCACCGCTCTGCACTTTCAGAAGTGCTTGCTAGAGCAACCCCTTCCAAGCTCAGACCTTTCAAACTGCAAACGTCTACAGCGATGTCTTCTGGGCAAAGCGGTCAAGACAATCCCAGAGGCCGGCGTATGACCAAGACTCGGTCAGCCTCACGCCAACAGCCAGCTTGCACGCATACGACAATGACGCGTCTGTACGGCCCTTGGAAGTGTCAGATCTGCAATCGAGCACCGCCTCTTGGATATGTCTTCCGTTGTAGTCAGGATAGCGAAGCACATTCGAAGCAAAGCCTCGACATCGCCGCGGTAACGAAGAAGCTACACCGGGAAAGCTCCGATGATCCAGACGGTTTGGAAGCGGCAGACCTGAGCGATTGGATCGTCAAGGCCATCCGAGCAGGTCATTATACGCCCGAACAGGTTGAAATCCTCAAGGCACAGAGAGCAAGAGTCAAGCAGTGCATCGCAGAAGCTGAAGCTCTGAACATAGAGGAGCTGCCGGATGCCGCACTCAACACCCTCAAAGAGACAGCTGGTGTGTCTAGCGTGAGACCCAACTTTCCGGTCATCCTCACAGGGTCTGGAACTCAGATAACGTTCACCGAGCCGATTATCAAACCAGATTTGGCTGCCGGGGACGTGGCTTCACCTGATTCCTTGGACCATTTAGTACCAGAGCACCCACCTGCACCTCCACCATCACCAGCTTCGATTGTTCCTGATCTTGATGGCACCAGTGGTGGGAAGACAAGCTCTCAGAAACCAAAACTTCCCTCAGAATGTCAGCTTAAAGTGTGCCCCAACTGTCGGCCCACGTACGTTGACCGCTCCTGGCATCGACTTGATGCTGTACTCAATGGAGATTTCAAACCAGCCCCTGACTGGGAGCTGGCGGGGCGTCCCATTTCAGATGTCAGGCTTGTCCGTGGGCTAGGGCAGGGAAAGCCAAAGCCGCTTAATGAGTCTATGGAGAGTCTCGTCCTCGCCAAGAGACAAGACACTACGGACAACACCTCGATCCAGACGAGCGAGAATGAATCTGTCATCCACAGGGAACAGGCAGATGAGGGAACTCCACAGAAGGGCAGAGGGTTGCGTTCCAGTTTTCGTGCAATTACCGAATCTGTACGGCCGCCGTATAGATGAAGCTGGCTATCCTCAAAACCCAATAGCACATCCAGCACTCCTCTTCCTCCAAGCTTGGATGGTAGCCACTCTCAAGCAGCCATGAGCCTACTTCAAGAGATGAATGCACAGGTCCTCCGAGAACCTGCAGACACAGTCCTAGCAGGAGGCAAGGCGGCTCATGCCACTGGACAGACGGACGAGCGGGAAGTCGAGCATGACGGCGGTGTCCCTTTGAAGGATGGTGCAGCTCAAGATGTGAGCAATATCATGGCTCAAGTCTAGTCGTCAATCAGTCAGGTTGCATTGACAGGCGTCACTCATGGCTCGGAAGGACGGAAGATAGTGGACCGCATCGCATATGCTACTTGCAACTAAAGTCTCATAATGGGAAGGCGGACTGTAAGATATTCAAAGAGACACATCGATGCGGAAGAATTGACAGCATCTTGCATTGATCAAGGCGAAGAACAGTATCGTGAAGTAGCTTGTGTGATTATCCCGCATCGGTTTTCCTCAGTAGGACGTTTAGTTCGATACCCCTAAGTGACGCCATCAAATGAAGGCAACCACCTTTTCCGCAATGTGCTTGTTTCTCTTCCCGATTGAATGATATGGTCTCCACTGCTCGTCGTGCATCAATCATGGGCGGGTATAACGGAAAGAAGCGTCAGGGGTTGCTTGCCGAGCAGTAGCCCCTGGCTCAAGGCGTCCAATGACCACGCGCAAACCCACATCTCAGCCTGCAGCAAGCCAAGCAGGATGTGATGCTTGTGACATTCGGCGCATTTGGTTGCGTCGTAATTCTCAGCTACCAATGAATATGCCTAAAACAGCCGTCAGGTGCCGACCGGAGAACAGTTCTGGCGTCTGCGGTGCGTGGGCGTCGTCCCACCGTGCTAGATACGGTAACTAATGACCGATAGATAGTGCTTACATGTCTGATCTCAGCTCCGGAGCACGCTTCTTCTGGCGCATCTTCTTGTTTAAACATGACTTTTGATCAGTGATTGCCCTGGTGGGAATCGTGGCATATTAACCACCGCAAGGGGGGTCATAGATGTCGCGATGTCTACCCCATCATTACAGAACCCACAGCTGCAGGTTTCACATATCGACGAGGACTATGCTCCGCAACGGGCTCCTGTGACCCCTCAGCAGGGGGTCGGGCCAGGAACGTCCGACCAGCGGGAAACGTCACCATCGAGAAGGGTTTCTGCGATTGACACAAGGAGCCTAGGGAACAGCCATTCCTCCAATATCAACCGTCGAGG
Organism: Symbiotaphrina buchneri; assembly: GCA_001599915.1. Lineage (NCBI taxonomy): Eukaryota > Fungi > Ascomycota > Symbiotaphrinales > Symbiotaphrinaceae > Symbiotaphrina > Symbiotaphrina buchneri. The sequence continues at coordinate 935,949 of BCIG01000002.1, read as the reverse complement.
CTCGATTCTCGAGACCCCTATTGAGATGCAACAATCCACCTATGCACGCCACCGGCAAAGAGAACCGTCAATCCCGCAATCACCTACCTCGCCTGATGTGGGACCGGAGTCTGCTCTCATCCAGCCCGAGCCGGTGCAGCGGGCTCTCTCATACCCTCTCGACAAGGTATCGCAAGGCGCAGCATCGCCGTACGGCTTCCAGGCTCCTTCAGAGCCTCATCCGGCTCAGTTCGCACCATACACTGATGACCAAATTGGAACCCATCAGCCGGCCATCCGGAAGCAGTGGGCTCATGCAAGTCATGACATGCTGCCACCGTTGATGACCGCCAGTGATGCCTCCAACCGGCAGGTTACTCCACGGAAAGACAGCTATTACGAAACACCAGTGCACACTGCGGTCGAGCCACAGCCATTCGATCCTCCGCCTCTGAAGCACGTTCCTACATACAATCCGGATGCCTCGACTGGTCCAAATGGGCTACTGCCTGAGTTACATCAACCAGGCCAGATCGTGCACCCGAACATGCACCTAAACGACAGGCACTGGAAGCATGGGCTTTGTGACTGCGGTGATGCGTCGGCGTGCTGTACAGGCTTGTTCTGCCCCTGTATCCTGTACGGCAAGACTCAATACCGCCTGAACCGGCGGTCAGCAAAGAGAGATCCCACAGATATGCTAGGATACAAGACGGTCAACGGCATGTGTGGGATGTTCTGCCTGGCGTGTGGGTTTCAAGGTAATTGCCCTTTCCATGGACTCTTAAAGGACGCCTTCTGATACACAATAGGAGTCCTCGCACTCTTACAGCACAGCCGGATACGTCACTCGTACAAGCTAGATGGCTCCATTGGTAGTGACTGTGTGCAGGCTTTCTGCTGCATCTGCTGCTCATTGATACAAGACGAGCGGGAAATCAGTGACCGGGAAACACAAGCTAGAAGAAATGCAGGACCAGCCAGCGCCACACCATATACCAGCCCTGGTACCATGACCTATTCTCCTCCCCCTTGACAGCAAGTCTGTTGCCTACAGGATGATTTTATTGTACGGGATCGGGGTCAATATTTGGGCGTTATGACGATGTGGAGTTATATCTAGGTTTTGTTGCATATATTCACACCGATACCACATAGCCTTTTGATTATCAGACGGTGCGATCCGTCCTGCAAGTCGCATGCCGTGTCTCCAACTTGCAATATTTTTTGGCGCATTGGATACCACAACGCTCGGATTTCAAGCTGCATATGGCTGAAGCTTATATGCAGAGAAGAGGCCTGTCAGGCGTCTATCTCCAAAAAGACGTGTACGGACCTTGTCGTCAGGAGGCCATGTATTGCAGAAATTATACGGTTTCATAAGTGACTTCTAGGCATTTATGATGATAGGGGGTAGTTTCTATGAAGTATTTTCTTCAACAATCCCTAAATCTGATAATGAGACAAGAAAAAAGGCTTCATAGCAGCCCAATGCCTGTGATTTCGCTAGATTTGACTCATTATATATCAAGTCCTTGGGATAAATAGGGGATGTCGCATACAAAAGTGAATATCGAATAATGAAAAGGGGACAATAGATTGACCTCATTGATAGCCAATCGGCGCCAACCTCTAAACCTCGGCTTCAGCACAAGCTTCTCCAGACCAAAACCACCCAGGTGCTTTTATACCGTACCTTTTTTTCACACATCTACAATTTCTCCCAAACCTCGAAGAAGAAATTGGAAAAGGGGCTGGAATAGCTCCTCCATGCCATCATGTCCTCGGAGATCCATCTGGGGCCCAGCAAAGTGCGTATCCGGCGGCGCAAGCTGACGAGCCTAAACCCCGGCCGCGCGCTGCCCGACGAACTACGCACCGAGCTCAACAGCGCCTTGCTTGCTGGCGGGGGCATCGAGCGGTATGTTTGCGCCCTGTTTCACTCTGGCGGGAATCAAATGAGACATTTGCCCACCCTGTCACTCTGCCGCTGCTCTGTCTGGTGCAGCAGGGGCAATGTTTATTTCCCCCCTCATGAGCTCTCGCTCCCTACAACACTTTGAGACAACTCAGCTGACCACTGGTGTCTCTTTCCCCACCACAGGATCCAAAACGCCCTCCTCACTACCCTCACGCAGACGAACTGGCTCGAGACGGTGCAAGCCTACGCTCTCGAGCTGATCCGCTCCGGCCGCGCCACCACCTACCCGGACCTGATGGAGCACATCCTCAAAGCCGTCATGCCCAAGCGGCCTGGTGCCGAGGTTGACGATGATGACGACGACGAGGAAGATGAGGATGACGATGAGGCGAATGAAGAGTTGGACGGCGTGCGAGATGCCCAGGAGGATGACGGGCGGCGGAAACGGAGGAAGGTCGACGTTTCGGATGCACCCCCCGGGTTGAAAGTTCCGGAGAAGGTAGTGGATGAGGGCCTGAGGGTGGTGAGGGAGGAACTGAAGGAGATTGTTGAGGTGGAGTGAAGTTCCCAGAATTGTTATATGTGCATTTGATGGCGCGTGAATAGATACGATGGATATTTGGGCGCATAGCGACGGCGTCGGGTCTTTTAAACCGACATTTAGTCACGTACTGGCAATTAGAACAAGCATATGAGGTCGAGTGGGGCTTTCTATAAGGCTATTTCAGCTCCTACAAGACATTCTATGACTGATGCCGTCAGACGGCCGCAGTACTAACGAACCACCCTATTTGATTGTTCTGACGCCCAATCATAGAAAGATTCTCAGTGAAAAGAACAATGTGTAAAATCCTTGCCACAACCTCATCGTGGAGAAACACGCAATCTAGGAAGATGAGCAAGATCCCCGGTGCACCTTGGACCCCAGACCGTAGAACAGTGGAACCAAGCAGTAAATTTAGTCATACAGACTGTCATCATTGCCTGCATCGCCGAAACCACCGTTCGTGCCGGTAGCTTCAACTTCTTCAGCTGTCGGGAAACGGAAGAAGTTGCTGCCACTCGATTGCTTCATGCTCTGCGCGAAAGCCTCGTACCGTCTCACCTCGACATCGCTAACAGACCTCCGAGCAAGCTGCATGGCCTCCTCGAAATGTCTCTTTGTAAGACACGGAACAGGATCTTCCGCATCCTCATCCATTGCAGTATCCTCGCCAGCTGCCTCGCGGGCCTTTTGCCGTTCAATGTCGGCAGCAATAGCTTCCTTGATAGCGAGCTTGACAGCACGTTGAGTGATAAAGCCCAGATCAGCACCAGAGAAGCCATGAGTCTTGCTGGCAATGTAGTCGATATCGACGTCATCGGCAACGGGAGTTTTGCGTAGCTGTGCCCTGAGAATGCCGGCACGGGACTTTTCATCAGGGAGAGGTACATAGACCAGGGTGTCAAGACGACCAGGACGACACAGAGCAGCATCGAGTTGTTCGGGCCGGTTGGTCGCACCGATGACGAACACATTCTTTTTGGAGGTCATACCATCCATTTCTGTATGATTTGTTAGCCATTATGTTACTTGACGCCGCCATGAGCAATACTAACCAGTAAGAAGTTGGTTGACAACACGGTCCGAAGCACCACCAGCATCACCCACGGATCCACCACGGGACTTCGCGATAGAGTCCAACTCATCGAGGAACACCACACAAGGAGCAGCAGCCCGGGCTTTGTCGAATATGTCCCGAATGTTGCTTTCGGATTCACCAAACCACATAGACAGAAGTTCAGGACCCTTGACCGAGATGAAGTTTGCCGCACATTCATTGGCTACGGCCTTAGCGAGCAAGGTCTTACCAGTACCAGGGGGTCCATAGAAAAGTACACCACGAGAAGGTGATAGACCGAATTTCGCAAACTTGTCTGGGTGGTCGACCGGGTATTGAACGCTTTCGATGAGCTCCCGCTTGACGTTCTCCAAACCACCGATGTCGTCCCAGCGGACGTTGGGCACCTCCACGACAGCGACCTCGCGAAGGGCAGATGGGTTCGAGACACCAAGAGCAAACCGGAAGTTCTCCATAGTAACGCCTAGTGAATCCAAAACTTCAGCGTCGATGGTATCTTCATCAAGATCAATGAGATCCATCTTCTCACGGATCTGCTGCATGGCAGCTTCCGAGCAAAGCGAGGCAAGATCGGAACCGACGTAACCATGAGTCTCAGCCGCGATAGTTTCGAGGTCAACGTCCTCGGCCAACTTCATGTTCTTGGTATGGATCTGGAGAATCTCGAGCCGGCCGGTAGGATCCGGAATGCCGATGTCTACCTCTCGATCAAAACGCCCAAATCGGCGGAGGGCTGGGTCGATAGAGTTGGGCCTGTTGGTGGCAGCCATAACTACCACGTTTGAACGTGCCTTCATACCGTCCATAAGCGTAAGGAGCTGAGACACTACACGGCGCTCAACTTCTCCGTTGGTCTTCTCACGCTTCGGAGCAATAGAGTCGATCTCGTCAATGAAGATGATGGCTGGTGAATTCTTCTCGGCCTCCTCGAAGGCTTTCCGCAAATTGGATTCAGACTCTCCGGCCATCTTTGACATGATCTCGGGACCGTTGATGAGGAAGAAGAAAGCACCAGTCTCGTTTGCAACCGCACGGGCCATCAATGTCTTACCAGTACCTGGAGGGCCGTACATGAGGATACCGCGAGGCGGCTTGATACCGATGGACTTGAAGAGTTGCGGATGTCTCAAAGGCAGCTCCACCAACTCTCTGATCTGAGCCATTTGTTTCCGGCAGCCACCAATATCATCGTAACCAACTTCGTTGAGGTTACCCTCCTCGTCTTCACGTTGAATGGGCTCTCCCTCGCAGTGAATGATGGTGTCTTGAGCCACGATGCCGTACTCGGGAGGATCAACCTCGACGACCTTAAACTCCACTTGTCTCATGCCGCCACGCACTGTGAAAAGATCGCCTTGCCGAACTGGCCGGTAAGCTTCTCGGAAGTAGGGTGCGAGGAAGACATCGAACAATGAGCCAGTAAGGCCTTCCACGGTATCTGCGATAGGAAGTACGGCTATACGTTTGGCCTTGATAACTTGTTAGCATGGCGTAACGGATCCCAACTATGATGGAGACTTACATATTTAATGTCGGGACATGGGTGGACGGTGATGATATCCCCGTGTTTCACCCGCAGGTTGTTACGGACGACACGATTTAAACGTGCACTACCGTCATCAAGGTCATCGTCCGCCAACACGATCAAGACCGTGTCTTTTCGCTTCTTGCCCTTGACCAAAACTGTATCACCGCGGAAGAGTTGAAGAGTCTCCATGGTGTTGTTGGAGAGAGCGATAATGGAGTTGTCATCGTTGGTGGCGTCTGTGACACTTTTGGGCGAATAGTCAGTAAGCAGCCCAGAGATTCCCGGACCTGACAGAACTTACATCAAGGAGTTTGGCTTCTTCTTCTTCCTTAGGATGGCAGTGGCTGTCTCGTCGACCTTGGATATATCAGTATCAGGTCGTTGGACTAGGGGACGCATGTCGTCAGGGAAACCCACATCCTTCTTTTCGGCACCAGAGTTATCACTTCAATAGAGTCAGCGACTTCTATTCTATCTATTGAGAGTGTATTCGTAGCATGCAAACATACCTGAGGTTGATCTTCCCCTTATGCTCGACGTGATCAGGTTCGGCGGACATGCTGAGCTGTTCGTATGACGTCTGCGCGGTACCCGGAAAACAACTGAAAAGATAGAGAACTCAAAGACCCAGCTGCAAGCAAGCTGAGATGATCGTAAACAGACTCGTCAAGAAAAGACGAGAGGAGAGGTAGCAGGGTTTGAGGAGGTTGTAGGTGAGATGAAGACAGGAAGGCGACAAGAGGTGAGGTGAGGTGTTTGTAACTGGAGCTCCGACCCGACTGACGCAGCTACAAGTTGCCTGGCGAGCTGGTGAGTAAGCGAAGCCTTGGCGGATTACTCCATCAGACTCGCCGCCCCCCACAGCTTCTTTCCTAACCTAAATCCTCTCCCTCACGGAAGTTGCTGGAATCGCGAAGGTGGCACTCTCTAAATCCTTTCCTGAAAGGCCAGCTGTCAAGTCCACAAGTGGCTAGGACGAACCTGACCAAAAGGAACAAGAAGCCTTCAGGGTCTTCTCGATCCGATATCCAATCACCTCCTTATCAAGGATTCCAGGGCGATGCGGACTGTAACGTACTTTCTCATAGAATTACTTGTACGGAGTACTTGTACATGTCTTGGCATCTCTTCACAAAACACAGCCAAGCGTCAGATAATCCCAGATCATGCGGTAACTTCATCTGAGATATTGAGATATGCCTACTCCGTACTTTGCTATAATATCATACCTAAAATGTCATTGCGAACTATCCCGGCCTCTATCCAACTTCGCGCTTTGAGCATTGCTCATGCTTGTGATGAACGATAGTGCTAGCACAGGCCGCATAAGGTCCAATGATGCGGGTATGCGATGCCCCTGACGTGATGTGCAGGGCAGTAATACCTATCATTAATCTGCTTTAACACAGCGTAATAGATGCCTGTAGAGCTCTCAAGTTCTCTAAAATACTCAAGATCCATAGTCATACCCCTTCTAGTTCCAGGAGATTTTTGTACAGTAGTTCTTGTTCGTCTGAAGAGGATCGCTATCTTCCAATCAAGCCATTGCCTGAACCGGCTACGACGCACGCACATACCATGTCTTGGCCGTTTAAGCTTGCGTGCTATCAGAGAGAGCATCTCGAACTGAGCTTCCCAACCCAACCTCTAGCCCCGACCATACCTCTTGCCTGAGGTATTAGAGCTCAAAACACACGAACCGGTCGTCGCGTCATGTCTTTATTTGGTGATTCACCAGAAGATTCACCAATTGGAAATGCGACTCGCTCTCGGCAGTCACTCTTCGATGACGACCCGACACCCGGAGCTTCCCAGTCTTCGCTCTTTGCTGATGACGACGGACCGGGGGATTCACCCTGGGGAATGCCATCCGCAAAGAAAGGCGACCGATCAACGCTTGTGAAAACACTCTTGAGGGACGCGGATGTGCCGCCGGAATATATCGACATCTACGATAGCCTAGTATCCTCAGGTGGCAGGGTTGGTGCTGGTATTGGCTTGACCGGTGTCAAGCAAGTGCTCGAGGCAAGCGGATTGAGCCCTGAGGAGCAGGGCCGGATATTGAACATTGTCGTTGTTGGAGGCCAAGAAAGTGCGAGTGGGCTAGGTCGCAACGAATTCAACGTCCTATTAGCGCTTATTGGGCTGGCTCAGGAGGGAGAGGATGCCACGCTGGACGGCGTGGATGAAAGGAGAAAACGTGAGTATCCCGGCTGTGGTTGGTGTTGATCTTCTCCCATGGGTACTGAAGTCATCATCCTAGGACTTCCTAAACCATCGTTACCATCGCTCTCGGTGCAGTCTGCCGACAAAGTCAAGCATCCCGAGGCTCCGCCGCCCACGACTCCTACTGCTCGAAACATACCGGGCGCTGCCATGGATGACGCCGACCCATGGGCCAGCCCGGACGTCCATAAGGGACACGACCATACTAAGACGGACCGGCCTTTACCCAAGACAAATGGAGCCGTACCGACCGCTGCTGATATTGAAGATCGAGAACGAACCAGCACCAGCTACACCACGCAGCCAGATCTGCCATCATCAACGCCAAGTCTAGATCCTCCTTCTAGTCAACCTGGTGGAAGTAGCACTGGATGGGGATCCTACGACACTGCTGTCGCCAACGGTTTCTCCGGAAGTGACCCTTCAGCGTTGGGTAACGAAGGCTTCGGTGCTCCTGCTGCCTCCCAAGAGACTAGTCGAAGAACAATAGGTGGAGGGAGGGTAACAGGGGGTGGTGTGGAAGAGATAGTGAATGTGACTCTGTTGCCCGAGAAAGAGGGACTTTTTATGTTCCAGCACCGAAATTATCAAGTTTCGAGTGTTAGGAGGGGGAGCACTGTAGTCAGAAGATACAGTGACTTTACATGGTTATTGGACTGCTTACACAAAAAATACCCTTTTCGCGCATTACCTCTTCTTCCGCCTAAAAGGGTAGCAGGTAGTGAGACTTCGTTCGCTCAATCAGGAATCGTGCTAATGTGCGGCAGTCAATGGGAGACACCTGTCAGCAGATGTTGGTTTCATAGAGAAACGGCGAAGAGGACTAGTTAGGTTCATTAACGCTCTTGTTCGGCATCCAGTGCTTAGCCAGGAACAGCTGGTAGTTATGTTCTTAACGGTTCCTACGGTAGGTAGCCTGAACCCTCCTTGCGCTCCGACTAATAGGAGACTAGGAACTATCTGTGTGGCGGAAGCAAGCAACAATCTCTGTCCAAGAAGAGTTTACCGGGAAGCCTTTGCCTCCGACGCTCGAGGATTCATTGCCCCCGTCTCTGGAGGAGCTGTTCGATACTGTTCGTTCTGGGGTCCGCCGATCAGCGGACCTTTATGTCAATCTTTGCGCGCTCATGGACCGCCTGATCAAACGCAATGAGGGTATCGCAGCGGACTATCTTCGCTTTTCTCTAGCCTTACAGTCGTTGACGGAAACGTCTGAGGCGACTTATAGCCTAGATACTAACGATGTGCCTCTCCTGAATGAAGGTCTGAAGTCCACAGCGAAACATCTCTCGACCAGTCAAAGTCTGCTGGAGGATGAGGCCAGGTCGTGGGATGCCGGAGTTATGGAAGATCTGAAAAGGCAACGTGATAGCCTGGTCAGCGTCCGCGATATGTTCGATAGGCGAGATCGATATGCCAAAGACAACATCCCACAACTGGAGAGGCGCATAGCGAGCAATGAGAACAAGCTATCTGGCCTCAAAGCCAGACCGGAGGGGACGCTGAAGCCAGGCGAGCTTGAGAAGGTTGAAGAAGCTATCATCAAGGTATGCTAATCGCTTTGCCTGTGATTTCTCTATGTACTGAACGGTAATCTAGGACAAACAATCCATTGTCGACCAACATGCCCGAGGAGTATTCATTAAAGAGTGTATCCGCGACGAATTGAACTATTTCCAGTCATCGCAGTATCATGTCAGCAGGTTGCACCAGGATTGGGCTCAAGAACGGACAAAGTATGCCGAACTCCAAGCTGAGAATTGGCGAGGGCTGGCCGAAGAGGTTGAGGGAATGCCTCTAGGGGATTGATAGCCAACAGCATTGATAGCCAACAGCCGAGACGGAGTGTCCGGGGAAAGGATATCTCCATCAGGGACTCCTCATCTGTGTTCTGATATGCCTACTGGGATTGTTGCAGTTGCATTATTGTCTAGCGTTTTATGACCTGTGTTCTCTTCATTTGGTGTTGGCCAGGTTATTCTCATTTGCATTCTCACTACCAAGTTATGGTGTTGGGCATTTGAAGCCACTGCATTGTACAGTACAGTAGCCTATCACTGCTGCGACAAACTTGTTCAGCTGCCGTTCAACATATTCCATCTCGAATTATGTATCATTTTCTTCCACGCTCTGCTACCTTGACATCTCTTTACTTTGATGTTTCATGGATGGTGGACCATCATGCCCTTTGAATGCATTTACCGTTTAGAGGTTGCAGCAAAGTGACCGGTGCCGGCTGCCCCACGTTCTCGGCTAATTTGATTAGCGTTGGCGGCTTTATCGCCAACCTCAAGCGACATCCGTAATCGCGTGCTACATCACCGCCCATCCCTGTTCTGCCTTACTGTGATAACTTGTTGTTTTGCTCCCTTCTCCCTTCGTGTTCTGCTCGGTGCTTTGCCATTTGCCAGGGTCGATTGAGATGCCGCCCTCATACACGCCTTCGCAGAGGGCCGCCATTGCGCAGTTCGTGACATTCACTCAGGCGAAGGATAGTGTTGCAGCTAAGGTGAGCGAGCCCCCGCTGATCGCAACTTCCCTTTCTGTCTGAGCGTGTCACGCACCTTCTTGAATAGCCATTGTTGAATGGCTATTGTTGAATTGTCAGACGACATTCACTGAAGCATTCGCCCCGCATGACCAACCCCCTTGTATTTGGTAGCAGCAGAGAGCGACTGGCTAATCTACACCTCTACCACCTAGCAACTTAGACAACATGGTTGGAACGTCGAGCAAGCGGTAGATGCGTATGTGCTTATGCTTTCCTATTTCTTCATTGTTACAGAGCGGTCTTTGGGGATAGTCCAGCATTGGTGGGTACTTGGTCACACTGAAGTTGGACGGGAATACTTCGCAGGCCAGGCAGCCTGAAAGGATGGAGCAGATTCAGGTACAATCCGCGGGGCGCCTCTGCCATACTACGGCATACGAAGAGAATAGGGCAAGCGACAAGGACGATGGTCTACTGTGCAAGGGCTATGCTGAGCATGAGACACACCATCAACCATCAGGCAGCGAAGAAGAATTTCTCATATTGGCATCTGTTTTGAGAGAGGAAGAGACGGTTTCGGATGCTGCCAAGCTGACCATACGGCTTGCCACATTATGCATCCAACAACATGCGAAGACTGAGCGAGAAGCGATTTTAAGGCCGCCTCCACGGAGTGCTACGAAGAAGGACGCTGCTTACCTCCCGCCTGGTTTACAAGATACGACCGATCGACAATCTGTCCCTGCGTCAAACAGAGACCAAAGCTTCCCTTCTCAAGGCCCTGTCTCTATGGACGACAGAGCAATCGTGGCGCAGCAGGAGCAACCCACCAAAATGTTACCGGAAGAAGAAGAAGATTGGGGTGGAAATGAACTAGCACTGATGGAAAGTTACAAACCTTTCTATATTCAGCATTGGTTGTGGCACCGACCTCGAGAACGTCCCCTCCGGCAGCGAAGTCTTCCCGAGGGCTACTTTGTCAAGGCCGCTGTGAGGATACCCATCGACGGCGACAATGGTTACGTCAGGGATTACTTCCGTGCTAGACTATCCCCGCAAACCGCTGACGAGTTTTGTGACGAAAAGAAACAGAACAGGATTAGAGCACTGGCTGACAGACAATATCATTGGAACAGCTACTTTCAGGGAACAGGTGCATCGTCAAGTACCAGTACTGCATTGAATAAACTATTCGACGAATATAGAGGTTTGTCTCCAGATGTCTCCGAAAAACGCACCACAAGCTGACCGGACCCACCATAGACGAACCAAATGAGAACCCAGATACGATAGGAGTCAATGGGGCGATGAAATATCTTGAAGACATAGGCGTGAATCCAGAAGAAGTTACTGTTCTAGCAATCTTTGAGGCGCTGAAATCACCTGCGATGGGTGAGTTCACAAGGGAAGGTTTCGTCAGCGGGTGGCGGTCATTAGGGTACAGACATCCCTGGCCGAGATTTGGTATCATCTTGTCCAGCAATTGGCTAACCTGCTGCCAGGGCGGACACGATTCAGAAACAGAAATCCTACGTCGGCACGCTCCGCACGACAATTCCAAACGACCGCGTCCTCTTCAAGCGCGTTTACAAGCACACCTTCCAGATCGCACGCAGCCTGACGCCTAACCAGAAAGCCCTTCCGCTCGAGACTGCTATCGCCTACTGGCAGATCCTCTTCAAGCCGCCCTCGTGGGCCTGGAGCACCGAGACCACCCCCTGGCTGGAATACTGGGTGGAGTATCTGGAGGAGAAGTGGAAGAAGAGTGTCAACAAGGACATGTGGGACCAGTCTCTAGAGTTCGCCCGGATGAGCGTCGATGACGAGAGCATGAGCTGGTGGAGCGAAGAGGGCGCTTGGCCGAGCTGTCTGGATGAGTTTGTCGAGTTTGTCCGCAACAAGAGGCCTAACGGTGAACAGACCGAGGGTATGGACACCTCGTGACGACTGCATTGAATCAGCGAGTTGAAGAGAGGCATCTCGCTTGAGCTGAGGCTTGATTACGGTTGGCTTAGGCGTGCGCTGGTGATATGGCTGAATGGATGGCTTGATTGCTTTGCTTAGCTCGAGGCTGAAGCCGTTTGCAGGTGCAGGAGCTCAGAAGAGCAGATGGTTGTTTTACGGATGATGATTCGCAACGGCATAGCATTCTTCGGCGCCTCTGTGGTCAGTAGATAAGAGACGAGACAAAGAATACCATGAGTTCGATGGACAGCTTGCGTAACCTAAGTCTATTTCCGTGAGTACCTATAAAAGAGCCGTGGTATCATAAACTCCAGGAGGTTGCTATAGCTCCTTCGTACAGGAGAGAATCTCAATCATACGGTCCATGTCGTTAAAAACACGTCGTATCCAGATATATCGGTTCTGTGCCTATTCCAAGTTCCCATCAACCAATCCCACAGCTTCCACTCAGACCAACTCCCACCCACACACCCCGCTCCAGCCCATACCCACCCGTCCCTTCTTCGCCTTCCATTCCTCCTGGCTCACGCCCCTCGCATCACTGCCGCCAATACTGTTCACCGCACAGACACTGACGCTCTGGCCCTTCCTGCCCAGGTCCGCCACGGGAACATCGAGAAACCAGCTGCGTCCATCCGGCGCCCTCCCAAAGGCAACGACATCATCTTTCGCGCCTCCGTCGGGATGCAGCGCCAGGATGAAGGGGTAACTCGGCCCGTGACCGTGCACCGTGGGGTCATAGTGCGGACAGCGCAGCCCGAAGGAGAAGCGGATCGTCTCACCGGGGTGCCGGCGCGAGACGTTGATGGCTTTGTGGGCGGGCTCGAAGGAGCGCTCGTCGATGCCGTGGTCGTCGTTGGGAGAACCGAACATTTGCGGTGGGTCCCCTAGAGGGTCGCCGATGATGTACTCCGCCCAGGTTGGCGCCGGTGTGCCGTGTGGTAAGAAGAATTGCGAAGGATCGGTGGGGAAGTGGCGCAGGCCGAACTCAGTGTTGGACATGGTGAAGAAGGAGGGGGCGAAACGCGGGAGGTATGGCTGGCCGGCTCCCTGCACAGCACCGGCGCCCCAACAGGAGTCGATCAATTTCCAGCCGCCAAGATCAGGTTCACCGGAGTCGGCAAGTCTGATCGCGTTCCACGCGTGGTTGCCGCTGAACGGTGGAATGGGTGAGTTTGGGGCTAATGGTGCAAAGCCAAAGCCCTTGCCGTGGCCACCAATTACAATGCATTCGAGACCAGCGAGGGTGGCGAGCGACGCAAATAAACCCGCGTAACCTTCGCAGACAGCCAACCCCGAGGTGAGGGTGGATGATGGTGTTGCAGGACGAACATTATTGGAGAAGAAAGCCTCGGTGTCGTAGGCGATGTTGTGATGGAGCCAAGCGAAGATAGCTCGTGCTTTGTCGGTGGGGGAGGGAAAGGGTGAAGTAAGGGAGTGTGATAGATGGGCAAGAGCATTTTGCGAGGGAAGGGAAGATCTGGGGAAAAGCAGGGCGTGTTTGTCGGGAGCAGAGAAGTCTCGACACCTGAGGCAGGAGGTTTGTTGTCCGTATGGATCGGCTTGTTGGTGCAAGAGGTTCGGGCGAGAGCTCAGGGGTATGGGTGGAGGAGTCTCTGATGCTGTGCCCTCTGTAGGCTTAACAGATGGTAGATGGTACGGGAGGTGGCGTCTCAGTCGATTTGTTCAAGGCAAAAGAGAGGGCGGAATGTTTTGGTTTCGGCAGAGGCGCGGGCTGGCTTTTGGCCCTGAGTGTCCCAGGGGTGGAGTCAATGGACTGCGCACGACATGCTGGTAAACGCGGATAGGTGGGTGTTGTTGGAGTAGAAGTCTCAGTCTGCGGCCGAGGCGCGACAGGAGGGGCTCTCTGCTTCTGTGCCACAAGGGGCTGGGTCTTCACCTGTTCTGTCCGTTTGGGTGGTAAAGGAGGCAATGACGCAGGATCATAGACCGGAGCCTTGATCTTGTAGGTAGCCTCCCTTGAAGAAGAACGAGAGCCCGCAGTCAGAGCTGTATTGGCAGACTGTACCGACCTGCCAGATACGCTAGAGATGGCAGATGAGGTCGATTCAAACGACTCTCTCCTGCTAGTCGCGATTTCGGATGGCCGCCGGGGAGGCAGAGCAGGCGCCACATTGCTCGACGGTCTACGAGGTGGCAATCTCGGTGGTAACACTGGTTTCGAAGATGCGGATGCGACACGACCTAAGGCTTGCGTGGATGAGGGCGGAAGAAGGCCATCGTTCCGCACGCCGATTGGCTCGTTGCCAATTGTCACTGCAGTTGAGATAGGAGGGTTGTTGGCGGATTGACGTCGATGGTCAAGAGAAGGCCGATCTGCTGTCGAGATTGGCCGTGGGCGAGGCGGGACCTGCGCCTGCGATGATCCCGAGGATGTACGTGAATGGCCGACTTGACTCAGATTTAATGCAGCAATGCGAGCTTGCAACGAAAGTGGCTGTTGAGATTCGTCTGCCATGTTCGCAGCCGGCCAGGTCGCTGCAGCTGGGTGATGACAGGACGAGGTTGTTATCTTTCTCCGCCAGACGTTGAGGTTCGTGGTTCTCCACTTATGCCACTAAAATGCCAAATGCTGCGCCGGGGTAGCTTCAGCAATACATACTTTAGCTGTGAGGCGTCTCCGAAGCCGTTTTACCACTTCGACTGAGGCTCATTGAGATGGCATATGGCCGACAGTGGCCAGTAGTCCAGGGGCGTCGCTATCGCAGGGTGACACGAGGACTTCGGACGATGGATTGCGACGCATCAAAAAGATTGGAAATGGCGTCGCAGCAACTTTTACTCACTCACAGCCTTACGCCGATGTTGCATTCTCCACCTGCAAGTTGCTGCTATTCTTAGTTCGCCTTTAGCCCCCGCCTTGGCAAAAGCTTGATATGTTTGCTTCCCCACCTAATCTTCCTCTTCCGTGTTTGTCGTGCCACGGGATTGTAAGATACCGAGTACATGAGGTGGAGAGCAACTACGACTTAGCCAATCCCCTTGCATGCTTTGCAGCTAACTATGACATCTGTAATGCAATTCGGCAAAGATCACCTCACGCCATGATCACCAACCATCAATCCCATGAGAAATTGCAGCAGAAGCAAAATGAACCAACCCCTCTCGCCTGAACGACCGGCCAGAAGTGCAATACATCAATACGTTAACATGAATCCGGCCACCATGTCAATCCTTGACCTGATACGGCCAGTGCCTGGAATCGCTCCAGAGCCGGGTGATATGCTCCACAACCATGTATCAGACCGATTGATACAGAAGCAAGGGCTCTCCAATGTTCTCGATCTCGGGGATGGTGCACTTGAGGTCAAATGCTTTTGAGAGCACAATCTTGAAGATCTGCAGCGATTCGTCAGTCCCGACAATATCGAACGCGCAACTACGTTCCCGAACATACCTTCTGCACATTGATGCTGTGGCTGGTACTGCTGAATATCAGACTTGCTCGCATAGCCTTAGCGAAGCGTCGCGCCTATAGTCGTCAGTAAGAACGAACAACAAGTGTATAAGAGGTATTACCTGGTTCGAGATCTCTTCTTGGTCCTCCCGGGGGAAATTGACAAAGTGGTCGTACTTAGTCCCTATCAAGAAGGGAATAGCAGTCTTGTTGAAGCCCCTGCCCTGCCTGTACCACTCCTTGATCGAGTTCAAAGTGCTCTTCCTTGTCAGATCAAACATGAACAATATGGCCACAGCATCATTGCAGACGAGTGGTAACATGTTAACAAACTCTCGCTGGCCGCCAAGATCCCATATGGAAAATGTGATCTCTGTGTTGCGAATCGAGATCGTCTTCTCCATGAAATTGACGCCTATGCCAGTCAGTCCTACTTTCCTGTGTCCTCTAGCATCCAAAGTCACCTCGCTCACCTAGGGTTTGGATATAATCTTCATCCCAACTTCCTTCCACGTACTTGACCATCAAACTGGTCTTGCCGATTTGAGCATCGCCAACCATGCCAACCTTGATCACCACACTGTTCTTGTTCCTCGCAGGTTCTTGTTGATGCGCCGATCTCTGGTTTTGCTCTTGATATGTCGCGGATCTGCTCTGCCCTTCCGATTGTGTGTAGCCATATGTGCCGGAGGTTTGGGATGGTGGTCTTTGTTGATAAGCTATGGCTGACGAACCATACCTTGGGTCAGTCTCCGGGGGAGGAGAGTACGGCGATTGTGAAGCAACGTAGCTATCTGAACGAGACGTCCGAGGTCGACTATATTGGCCACCTTCCTCGGCATAGCCGTTATTGAGCTCGGTCTGATGGCCATTTCCATATCCAACTATAGTCGACTCTTCCTGTGGCTCTTGCGCCCCGTTATTGTGATACGCCTCTGGTGGAGAGTTCACTGATTGATAACTTGGCGTAACAGAAGGAGAGCTTCCCAGGTCATCATGCCTGTGGACATCCATGGTGGAATAAAGTGCTGAGTGGGGTCGGGCTTGCGAGGTGTCTTGGAAGGTCTCGGGAGCAAAGGTGTCGTGCCCGCGATTGAGGCGTAATCCAGATACAGTTCGAGTCTCACAGGGTATAAGCGAGACTCATATGACACCTATGAGCGGCAGTGTCCTTGATTTCCGGATTGAGAGCGGTTGACCTCGAGCGTTGACGGGGGATTTCTGTGGGCAGCCGCTTATACCCCTGCACCAATTTTTGAGACAGCAATATCCGAATGCAGAGCCGACGATGCCAGTGCCTTGAAGTCGCAAACCACTTGCCGAGATGCTAATTCCAGCTTCGGATGCCTTCCTTCGCAAAGGGACGTTGGAATGGCGAAGATTCGAGCAAGGCTCAGCTTGTTGTTCAGGCCGTGTTGACGGCGCGTCGAGTGGTGCAAGTGGGAGTGTCAATCCCGGCTCACAGGAACTACGCTATCCCAGTTTGGGATAGCCCCATTTACAAAAAGTTGGAGATATTTTGTTCCTGCGGCGCAAACTGTTCGACAACAAATTATCGTGAAAATAGTCTCATGTTCAGCATACTATGCCGACAGTTACTATATTCAATTTCTCCATATTGATACCCCAGCACGACATTACAGCATGTCAAAACGCTCTGCGGAGCCGTCAGACAAGGAGCTGGACGCCCTGAAAGGCGGAGAGCGGCCGCAGAAGCTTGAGGAAGACGAAGATGTGGGAGAGTTCGAGGATGAATTCGAAGACGAGTTTGAGAGCGAAGATGAGATACTGGAGGCCGGGGTAGATGGCCGCCCGGATGAGGAGAGAGAGGCTGAGGGTAAGGATTCTATGATCATGGCCTCCGCTGGATGTATTGCTTGGTCAAGCCCACTGCCGGCTTGGAGGTATTGACACGCATACTGTAGAATAGAGGGCTAACTTTATATCAGCTGCAATGGATTTAGATCAACAGACATTCATGGTCGGACGGCATAAGCTGGCAGCGGGAGAAGTGCTATCGCCAGACCCTTCAACATACGAAATGCTACACACACTCACAACGACATGGCCCTGTCTATCTCTAGATGTGATCAGAGACAATCTGGGTGACAATCGCAAATCATACCCGGCAACGGTATATGCAGTGGCCGGCACACAGGCTGAGTATGGGCGGGAGAAAGAGAACGAGTTGATGGTGATGAAGCTGAGCGGGCTTTCACGCATGGAACGCCTACGGGACGACGAATCTGACGACGAAAGCGACGATGAAGAGAACGCAGACCCCATTCTTGAGACCAAATCGATACCCATGACTACCACCACCAACCGTATTCGCGCACATCAAGCTCCTCAAACCTCCTCCGCAAGCCCACCTACAACTCTCACCGCCTCAATGACCGAGTCTGGTCAAGTCCTGATTCACGATATCACCCCTCATCTATCCTCATTCGATACTCCAGGCATCACTATCACACCTCAACAATCGAAACCACTTTCTACCCTTCGAATGCACAAGGCCACTGAAGGCTACGCTCTGGACTGGTCGCCGCTAGTCCCTCAAGGCAAACTCCTGACTGGCGACAACAACGGCAATATCTTTGTCACTACCCGTACTGATGGAGGGGGTTGGGCCACTGATACACGGCCTTTCACTGGGCACACCAGTAGCGTGGAGGATATCCAATGGTCGCCGAGCGAGCGGAATGTCTTTGGCTCAGCAAGCAGCGATGGCACTGTTAAGGTGTGGGACTTGCGGTCAAAATCTCACCGGCCGGCTCTGAGCGTGCAAATCAGCTCCACAGATGTGAACGTCATGTCCTGGTCACGATTGACGACGCATCTCCTCGCAACCGGCGCCGACGACGGGCAGTGGGCCGTCTGGGATCTTCGGCAGTGGAAGCCCGCCTCGGGGACCACCAGCAACGCCTCAATCAAGTCGAACTCTGTAGCAAGCTTCAATTTCCATAAGGAGCAGATTACCTCGGTGGAATGGCATCCGACCGAAGACAGCATCGTCGCTGTGGGTGCAGGCGATAATACCGTGACTCTATGGGATCTGGCCGTCGAACTGGACGACGAGGAGAGCAGGGATACGGCCGGTGTGCAGGACGTCCCGCCGCAGCTGCTGTTCGTGCATTATATGGAGCAGGTCAAGGAGTGTCATTGGCATCCGCAAATACCTGGTGCCGTCGTTGCTACAGGAGGCTCTGGGTTTGGGTAAGCGCAGACTCTACTATTAACCCCTCTCCATGGATGGCGCTTGCTGACTGGCTCCTAGTGTTTTCAAGACGATCAGTGTATAGACAAAAGCTGTGACAATTTAAGGTATTTTCGCATGTGGGATGTATGGGGTGCATTCGGTGCATAGCATGGTGTGCATAGGTAATGATGCAATTCCAGCCGTCGTAGTTAGGTCTAGTTGTGCATATTAGATTTTAAATCATGACTTTTGTCACTGCATACGAAGAGATGGGCATGATATGCTTCGTACCTCTTGAGAGCCTCTCTATAACTGATGGACGATGGAACGAGGCTTGTGGGATTCCTTAACGCCGGAGCCTCTCGTACATACCTACTCATATGGCCCAGCCCAACAGCATTTCCAGGTAGGGGCAGATGATCTTGAAGTAGAATACGACCGAGGGTTGCAGAGCGGTCTTATTAAAGCTTGAAAGGCGGCGCAAGGGGCCGCGGGTCCTGAAAAGTGCGTTGGAGAAATAGCGCAGTATAATCTGCTGCATCTTATTCACTCCTATGGCGCTAAAATACCTCCATTGTCTCTGAAAGACTATACGCTCAATCCATAAGACTTGCTTCCGTAGAGCTGACTCCAAAATGCCCCAAAAATGTGTCTTGACCTGGCGTCTTTACCAGCCTACCCCACGTAAATGCTCGAATGTTGATTGATCCTTTCCCTGTGTCCCATGCTATAGTCCATTCCCAAACCCACACCTACAGCACGCCGCCAGGCAACTGTATTGAGCCGGAATACGGCTGTCCTCCTCTTCCCTCCAAGCCCGCGCTGTTGGGTTGCGAGCTCATGCCCGCATGCGGATCCGAGATAGTACTTGTCTTCCGTAGCATGAACATGGGTTTCTTTCCTTCCTTATCTAGCTGCTTGAAGAGAATAAGTGGTCGTTCGTCCATTCCCAAACAGCGTTCTTGGTCCCCGTAGACAATATAGAGCGCATACTGTCGCCAATCTGCCGTGATATTATATTTCTTAAGCGCGGCTGGTAAGACTTTGTAACACGGATCCTCCATGCTGACGCGGAAGGATTTGAAGATCTCCACAGATGGTTGGCTTGAGCCACCTTCATTGCCACCATCTCCAGGTGGGCGGCGACCGCTTGATGGCGTAGGAGTCGGGTTGGTCCGGTCACGCTCTGGTACTAACGTCGAAGTTGTCGAAGTGTAAGAAGCATGTGGTTGATTTGTAGGCTCTTCCGAGTGAGATCCGTAAGGTGAGCGGGTAGAAGGAGTAGCTTGATCGCGACTGTATGTGCGAGCGTTGAGAGGATGCTGAGCTTGCTGCGTAACAGGTGGGGAGCTTGGAGAGGGTATCTTAGGATGGTATGGGGAGGTCGTCTGAGATTCGCTATTAATGGATGCAGTGAGGTGATTCGAGGCTGCCATGGCAGCCGCAGAGGGGTCGAGATTGGAGTTGTCCATGAACCCTTTGTCTTGACCTGGACTAGGAATGTGCGTCGGCGAAGCGTTTTTTGGCGCATTACCCAGGAAGAGCTTCTTCGTCGAGAACTTCCTCGATAAGCTGCTAGCTGCTCTCTCCTGGAATACTGCGTTTGAGCCTTCTATGCCGTGGTCCGCAGCAGGATGAGGTAGCGGCTGGGATCTATCCTTCGCCATTCTGAAAACTGGTAGGAGCTCTTCCCTCAGCCTTCGATATTCCTCAGTTATCTTCTTCAGCTCTGCTTCAGCGTATTGTATTCTCTCATCCCGGAGCCGTATCTGCTGGAAGATACGCTGTATGTCTTCCTGGGTAGCGGTCGTCTCTCGCACACTTGCGTCGGCAGCTGATAGCAACATCAGCCAGCATCCCGGAGTAAATGGTTCAAGTTGAGTGATTTAAAACAAACGAGACAGGCAATTATAGGTGGGTAATCCTTACATAACGGTACATAATGGTCCGGCTCGATAGGTATGTCCTGCTTCACTTTGATGTCGTAGACGCTCTTCAGTATTGTCAGGCGATGTCCGACGCTATTTATACCCATCTCTTTGAGCTCATCATGCTTGAGAGCTATGAGCGCCTCGCCCACGATTTCATTGTCTGGAAGAGAAGCCCATTAGTCCATATTCTCTCCGTCTTCCTACCCAATCCATGTGTCGATACATACCCAGGAAAGCCTGAGCGTACTGCCCTAGACCAAGACCTGCCATAAAATCGGCGCATTCATCCACTGTCCACTCCGATATGATTGTTTGAGGCAAATCATGATCATTATGCCATTTTCCGTGCGTCGTAGGGGTATTCTCAGATACAGACTCAGAATCCGTCGGGGAGGCCTCCGAGTCTGCTCGTACAGGGGAGAGCAAACTGCGCTCATACTCGTCGTCGGCGTCGGAATCCTCGTGGTATACTGTCTGGAAAGCCATGGCTCCGTTATGGCTCCGCTATACAGCTTTGGAGTTATTCGCTAGGCGCTGATCCAAGATGGTGTCCTTGGTGACGACAACTTCAGGGTGCGGTGTAGACGATTGAGGCTGTGCTTGAAGCTGGCTGCAGACGCTATGCGTCCGCACCGCACGAGTTCCACACCTTTATCAAGGACCGAAAATGGCAGTCCCGTGCGAAAAAGACCGCGTATGCCTTCAAGATGGAATATAGTCGTTAATTGTGCTTCATCGAGGATCGGGTCGTATACTGCGTAGTTTGCTGTCGAGGTGGTCTAAAAGGAGCGGCGGGCCGTGTGTATACGTACGCTTGGCGAAGCAGGGGGTGGAAATGCAGGCCAAATGCCAGGAACAAAGGCAACCAACCAGATGCCATCTTGCCCACAACATCGTCCGATTTGTTGTGATTTAGCTATGGGCAAAATATCAAGTCACCAATATGAACTGCGCTCCAGGCATGATTTCCCATACAATACAACTCCATCGAGGTAAACTAACCATCGACGATTTTTACTGGACGTACCGTTTATGCTGTCGGTTATATGGGGTAGCGCAGTTCGAACGCTTCACAGACATATATTAGACAGATTCCACATGCTATATACAGTCGAACAATATCCAATCGAAAAGGGGTCCGCAAGGCTTGACGGTGTTAGCTGGAATAGTTCGTTTACAGTACCTCGAAATTGCTCTCCCTGGAGCTTAGAAGCAATAAGTGCTAGAATAAGAAGCAGTTTGGATCTCGGATTGCAATTTAAAGACTTATGCTTTAGGGGGCCTTGCAGTTAGATGTCTGATACTGAATTGAACAGCCAGTGGGGGATTTGTATGACGATAAGGAGAGTCAATTATGATGATGTGAAGCGGTTGATCCAACCATATATAGGATCCTTTATACGATCTTATGTTCTGACGATGGTCTTGCATCTGTAAATATACCAATAAAATAGAATATTATCGTTGTCCACTCGAGATTGACTGCATCCCCCCTCGAACAATCCTAATGTCTTGCAAGGCAATTTCTCCACCTTCCATGCTCAGAACAGGACGAAGAAAGAAAGAATATTCGTAGAGTGACGGGATGACTCGATGAGAGATCATGATTGCCGACAGATAAACCCCAGCAGGAGTCAAGGTATCAGACATACTCAACACCTTACGGCGGAACTTCCAGAGTCCATCATAGCTATAAGGAAACAGTAAACTCACGTCTGGTATGATCCTGGCATTACGATACTTGATAAAATAGGTACTTTTGGAAGAATGGTCTGCCAAGCCGATCACAGATCTTGATCCACTTGTCAAAAACGGCCCACGGCCCGAAGCAAGCGGGAGCATCAGTTTAGCGACTCCACATATTCAAAAAAGCAACTTTATTCCCTGGAGGTCTTCTTGCCGGCTTCAGGGCCGAACCAGATTGACAGAGACCATGGAGCCATATCCAGAAGATGGTTCTCTACTTAGTTTCCAAGCTTGAGACACCCCGCAGCAGCAACCTCCAGCTGAGGTTGTAGACGCCTTCGGAGAAAAAGCGGCAGTTGTGAAGTAAATGAATCAGGGACATATAAGGTGATAATGCATAATGTTGCTGCTAATAATACAACCCCAAATGAGCAGAGACGTTGATGGTACAGCTTGATGATACAGGCTTGTCATAACAAATCTCTCGTACCAAGACACAGATCGATCGGGCTCGGCTGCAAAGAAAAAAATGCATAAGGGGCAATCCAATAATTAAAGCCCACAGTTCTGCAGCTCGCTGATGCTAACAATGGTATCATACACGTCATAAAGCTCGATCCAAAATCCCAGAATTGATACACTTAGAGAAAACAACGTGTCCGAGTTTCCTCACAGCCTCCATATCCCAGACTTCTCCCCATCTTCTTCATTTTCACCCTTGGACACATCCTGAGCAACACCGTGCAACCAAGGGCTCTGCAGGACATCGTTCATGGTCCATCTTTTCTTCGGATCCAGCTCCAGACAACCTTTGACGACATCGCCAACCCACGGCTCAGAGTCACTGGTTTTGTGATCCAGCAGCTTCTGCTCGTCATATTCGCCCTTTAGTATCATCATCTGTAATTTCGGTTGAAATGTGTGATTGAATGGCAAATCACCTGTGACGAGTGCATACAGGACACAGCCAAAAGCCCACACGTCGACAGCCGGGCCGGGGGTTGATCCTCCATCGCGAGAAGCATCGGTTTCACTGCTCAGCATTTCGGGCGCAGCATAAGGGAGACTTCCTACGATGGAAGGGCTAGAGTCTGAAGCGTCCATGGCCTTAGCCGTTAGAGAAGCGCTCGTATCTGCTGGCCCGATGGCACGCTGCGGCGTGGATGGTCGGTCAATGTCGAGTTTCTTCGACCGCAGTACCTCCGGACTCTGAGGAGGCGGGGTAGTAACAAACTCGGCCATACCGAAATCACAGAGGGAAATATGGCCACCGTCCTGGCTTGCATTTGGCCCAGAGGAATCCACCAGACAGTTCTCCAGCTTCACATCTCTATGCACCACACGGACATCTTCATGGAGATATCGAGGCGCTTCCGCGAGCTCGTACGCATACTTCTTGACGAGGTGTTCTGGGAGTCCTTGCCTATTGGTACGTACCAGGTCAAACAATGTGCCACCCTTGTTGAGCCTTGTGAATGCAAAGGTCGCGAACGAGTTCTCTTCCACGAACAGTAGTGGTAGGATATAAGGATGCTTTAGACATCGCCAAAGTGTCACCTCGTGTTCGAATTGCGATTGGAGAGCTTCCAGGGCTGCCTCGCCCTCAGCATCCGTAGGAGAGAATGGCCTCTTCCGCACTATTTTGACGGCATCGGCAACGCGCTTGTCATCTGAATCGATGGTATATGCTTCGCGGATGATACTGAAGCCACCATAGCCTATTTGTTTACCAAGTACGTAAGAGCCAATCTCTTGCCCTTCATCGT
Source organism: Symbiotaphrina buchneri (assembly GCA_001599915.1). NCBI lineage: Eukaryota > Fungi > Ascomycota > Symbiotaphrinales > Symbiotaphrinaceae > Symbiotaphrina > Symbiotaphrina buchneri. The sequence goes on along the minus strand of BCIG01000002.1, from coordinate 912,217 downwards.
CCGGCTCAACAGGCGTCTCCGCAGCCATGCCTGAGCCTTTCCTAGATCCCCACTGGGAGAGGAACGCCGACGCCGGAGAGTTTGCTGACGCAGACCGGGTAGAACGTGCCGAGCGGACTGAAGATGTCCGTTTAGTGCGTCGTAGACTGCTGCTAGAGGGGCGTTCCAAAGAAATTGGGCTCCCAGTATGAATATAGGAGGCATTCCGGGACGATGGCCAGGAACGCGTCTCTTCGATGGGTGCGCCGACAGGAGAGAGCAGGTATTCCGTGGGTGGCTCGCCAGGAGTCCTGGCCTCGTCGAATTCGGGAGAAGCAGCAGTCGAGTCAGAAGTCAGGGATGCACCCATTCTGTCGTATTCGTCCATGGCTTCACCACGGGACACTTGATCAATGGTTCGAGGAATGTAGTGATGACGATGTTCGCCTTCGCCACGGTGCTCTTTCAGCATCAGAGCGATATCCCTTGCACTACGTCCTCTCCTCAGTTCTCCAGTGACCTCGTCATACTCTGACATTTCTGACTCGGTGTTCGCTCGTCGATGGTCGGCATCAGCCTGCGCCAATTCTTGCATCATAGACCTCCCCCTGGGTCTTCGCTTCGGTTTCGGCAATGGTGCTTCAAGAATCTGAGAATCTCCAGAGTCTAATTTGACCTCGGGGTTGAAAGTTATCGACAATCTCCGTCCTTTAGAATGTCCATTTGTCTCTGAAGGTCGACCAGAGCGGCCCACGTCATGATTGCCATCTTGGTCATCCCCGGATCCACTTTCGCAGCGTGGAGGTGATGGAGCCTCTGTTTCAGGAGGCGAAAAGTCTATCACTGCCGAGCCAGACTGGATCAACTCGGAAGATGGCCCCACACTGTGATGTCCAGAGGGATCTGTACTAAGATCCCTCCGGTTGTCTGTCCGTCGAAAACCATTTTCAAGACCAGGCGAGTTGTTCCTCGACGAAGCCGAGGAATTTGCATTCGACGTGTCAATCCTTAAGTTTCGTACTTTGCTCGAACCATCCTCAGTGGCCATTCCACAGGCAGATCACTGACAGTAGAGATCTATCCAGAGAGCAAGAACAGTCCTCAAGACTGTGGGCCGGCGCTCTGTTGCGGAACGGAACAGAGGATGACTACCTCCTAACTTGAAGGGTGTGCTCTCTGGTACAGTGTTTTTGCAGCTGCAGGGCCTTGAAAGTCTCCGTTTACGCTGCTGCAAGGCAGCACGCCGGAGGTGGGCGGGCGACCCGCCTCGGAAGGGTTCGCGCCTTGTCGCCCGAAACAAATCACCAGGATGAGGCAGACCCTTCACAGCACAGAGTTAAAAACGACTTCAGCGCGGTGGGCCTTGTTGTCCTGCTGCAGTAGCTTTGGTGGGTTTGTGCAATGTTGTACGGCGCACTGCTTTGCTGTGGTGCGAGGCAGGTCGAATTCTTTCCGTTCCCCGCTTACGCCTCGGCCAATTTAATGGGGACGGGAAAGGGACAGGGAAAGCGGCGGCCTGCCTCGCTGACGTTTGCGCACCAATCAGCGTCCTAGATTCTACCACCGTTCGCAAACCACGTGCACAGCAAATCCATTCAAATGAGTTGTGGATGATAATCCGTCAAAGAAAAGCAGCAAATGAGATGGTTGATGGGTATCGGAATGCTCCAGGGGTTCATGAAGAAAAGATGTGGTTTTCATTCCATACAATCGTAGCATAAAGTCTCAGCACCCACGCACGACTCTCAGTCCAGCCTTCACATGTGCGTCCAGGCCATGCCGAGATATGTGCAGGCCGCCTTACCTTAGTCATTGCACAATGCAAAGTATGAAGTGGTACCTTATGCTTTCAGAAATGCTTCGCTTGGACAGTCTAAGGTATATAAGACTTTACCGTACCAAGATACTTCAATGCCGCACCTTGCATCGCAAATGCCTAAAATTTCATTCACTCCGTGTGACACGTCACAGCATCTCACAAGGTAAGATACCCTGGTATCGGGCATGATACGGTTCAAATGTCCTTAAGAGGAAGCCAAGCGGAGAGTGCAATAATGTCACAGGTAAGCAAATAATAATAATATAATGAGAACGTACCTTTAAGGAAGATCTTTCTAAAGAAGTAAGATCCGGGGTAGACGTGCTCATGGCCACCTCACCCACCAGCCTTGAGCAACTCGGACCTTTCTTCTGTCTGTGAAGCGGGCTGAGCACGGGTGCTCAAACCTTCGGCTAACCCTTAGGCTATGCCTGGTTCACTGCTAGACTGCCAAGGACATGCCTTCCTTCACGTCTCAGAATGTGTGAAAGCCACCAATCACGGTAAGCGTACAGAATAGGAGCAGGAGTAGCCTGCCCCAGTGAATCTTGTACAGGGGCCCAATCCAGAAATCAGGGCACAGAGAAGATTCACGGAATCGGTCACATATCGTCCGCTCCCCTCGTACAGTACTCTTGGGTCATCGCGATCTTTCTGCTCCGTACGCTCGCTCAATCATTAGCCCACTTTCTTTGTCGTCTCATCAATCGTCATTGTGCTGCGGTAGGCCTTCCGCCGTGGTCATTGCACGATACAGTATCCAGAACGGGAAGCCCCTCGCAGAATAAGGGGTTTCAGGTCCTTTGTTTCAGAAAGAGATTCCAACTTCACGCGATAACCCAACGCCCTCCACACCCAACTCCGACAGCGGATCTTTCAGATCATTGGAGCGGAGAATAACCAGACGAGATACCAAACCGTTCTCCAACATTGTTCTGCTGCGCAGAGCTTCTGAGATTGCATGTGCATGCCCCAGCCTCCCGCCGTCGCTCGTTCGCAGAGGAAGTCAAAAGGCCGATTGGTTACTCTCCGGGTGGCATTTGAAGCACCACACCGGACAATTGAACCATGTCGAGGCCACAATTGATCAGAGCAGGTAGGCTTCGCACCCGTTCTTCTCTCGCAGTCTGCTTTTACTACTCATACTTGGACTATGACCCGTTGGCGAGAATGGACTGACCCTTCCTTTCCTGCTCTTAGACACCCTTGACCTTCAAGACCATGAGGCTCCTTCAGCAAAAGATCATTCCCGTCAACCTTCAGATCCAGCTCCTCTTGGGCTGGGACCTCCGGCCCCTCATCAAGCTTCAGCTTTGCGACTGGTAGCCGAGGAACAATCCGCCGAGAAGAATCAACGCAGTCCTCGTGTATCACAAGATTTGAGCTATACCAATGGATTAGACGGCACATCACAAAGAGAGCCCCAGTCTTTCTACGAACACTCAACATCTGGGTTGGAAGAAGCGATCGATCGAGCTCGTGACGAGGTGAGCTCTCGACCGAATGGAGATAATACCTCTGGAGAGGATGCCGATATGGCAGATGCTGAGGGAGATGACCTTTTGGATGACGATATGATGGACAAGATTTCCAGTTCGCCGTCAATTACAGATGGTGGGTATAATTTATCTTCAGTCCAAGGCACAGTTTGGCCTTTGAGAACAGATTCAATGGCGCGGACTTCAACTACTCGCGCTTCAACGCCTTCTCCGGTCGCATCAACTTGTGACTCTTCTCCTTTTGTGGCTACACCTATTCATTTTCCTATCTCTCATTCCCTACAGAATGAGATTCCTTTGTCGCAATACGGTCATGAGCATCATGGTGGGTACGTGGAGGAAGTCGAAACCGTCAACGAACCTGCCTCTGGCAATGCTGGATACGGAGCAACTTCAAACGCAGCACCTAACGAACAGAATTTGCGATACGAAGATTATCTGGGGGCGTTCAGCGACGGTGAGGAGTTGTACGAAAATGACTTCGATGATGTTGATCTACGCGCTATCCTCCTGCCTACCGATGACTTCATTTTCGGCAATCGTATTGAAGAGGAGGACGTTCGAGGAGATGGCATGACACTTCCACCATCACCGACCGACTCTTCCTATGAGAGCTATGACGCTTCAGAGGACGAGGGTTCTTGGCATACTGGAGATCCTGCCTATCAAGATGCTCATGACATTTCCTTTTCTGATGATCCTAGATTCATTGACTCTGGCTGGGGCGGAGAGTGCTTACGAGAAACAGAGGACATTGACTTCGAGTTCGTATATGCGCTCCACACGTTTACGGCGACGGTGGAAGGCCAAGCAAATGCCACCAAAGGTGATACTATGGTGCTCCTGGATGATAGCAACAGTTATTGGTGGCTCGTGCGAGTGGTCAAAGATAGCAGCATCGGTAATCGCTGGGACGACCAAAACAGGGTACCTCTGCTGACGCCTATCCAGGTTATCTACCAGCTGAGCATATTGAAACACCAACTGAGAGACTGGCTAGATTAAACAAGCATAGGAACCTTGAAGTACGTTAGACTTACCCGCCCGTACTCCCATTGATATCTCATTTCTCGCAGCTATCACAGACAATGCTCAGTGATGGGCATGAAAAGCCCAAAAATCCCCTCAAAAAGGCCATGAGGCGCCGCGCTGGCAAGGTTGTCCAGTTCACTGCACCCACATATTATGAAGCTTCAGAAGTTGATTATTCATCCGAGGAGGAAGGAGAGGAGGGCGAAGTGCTCGGCGGTGGAGAGGAGCTTTCCGAGTCGTCGAAAGATGGCCATGGAGAAGAGGGCGATCCTAATGTGGTCCAGCCACTTAATATCCGAGCTCAAGCAAAGGACAATCACACTGACCCCACAGTTCAACTCATAACAGACGAATCAGAGGCTGCGATGGAGGACCTGAGGGCTTCAAACGAAGACTCAGAGTCGATGATGGCGCCTGGAGAACGGAACCGTGAGTATTCGAGATCGAGTTGTAAAAAACACGCATTAACTATTCGACCGATACAGCCAAGTCGCGCAATGGCACTCTAAGGAATACTGATTCTTTCTTCAAAGATGAGACGTTAGAGACGCGGAAGATAACATTAACCCCGAATATTCTTCGGGACGACTCCAGCACATCGACGATGGATTCGAAGGAGGTAAGCAGCACAGCCTCGCTAAAATGGTGTGGCTTCTAAATTTTTATACAGCTCAAGATACGTGCTAGCTTTGATACTCTCGAGAAGAGCGTCTCGCCTCCAGAAAAGCCGAAAGACGACAAGAAAAAGAAAGAGAAGAAAGGTATGCTGAGCGGGCTCTTCAAGAGAAAGGAGAAGAAACCGAAGGCCCATGGTGAAGATGATATCGGAGACCGCAAGCAATCAGCCGAATCCCCGAGGGGGTCTCCGCAACCGAGGGACTCCGAAGAAGCTGCTACTTCACCAGTGAAGACCACTCCGCAGAGACATTCGAGTAAGCTCCATAAACAGCCTCCGGCGGAGGTGACCCTTGCCCGAGCGAAGTCACCTCAGCTTGTTCCGGATAATCGAAGCTTGGACGCGGTGACTGCTGCAACGACGACGACGTCGGAGAGGCCATCAACCGCCGACGCCGCACGATTAAATCATGCCGTGCAGGGAACGTCACCATCGAATGGTGCACCCATATCAGAGGGTTCCCAGCCCACAACAGAACTCCAGCCTCGCCCAAGGACGGCGTCTCCGCAGCCGCACCAGCTGGCCAAGCTCGATACCAATGTTCAAGCGCTCAAGCGGGATGTCAGCAACAGTGGCACAAGATTCTCCCCCATTACCAATATGCTAAGATCTTCGTCGACGGCAGTCGATTCTAGGCCATCAAAAGTCAAGAAAGCGAAGAAACGGGTGGAATTGGACGACTTCGACTCGTCTCCTGAATCGGAAGAGCCTGAAGTAGGCTTATCTGATGCCGACCATCTTCATGGGCCGGCAGCCAGCGCTTCTACCCGGGATGAACTCACAGAGTCGCCCGTCAAAATATCGCCATCGGACGCGGTTGACGAGATTCCTACCCCCCACCCACCTGGAGATTTCCCCAACGAGAGTCCCTTTGCTAATCCGCCTGGCTTGGTGATGGACAGCTCCTCCCAAGAGGGGCCTTCTGACTCTCACTCACCTGTCTCTCCGCAGTCGTCGCCTGAGCCGGCCTCGACCGTCAAGTCTACACGAGCCGGTGATTCGGTCGTTACTACCCCACAATCACCGCCATCCTCCCCACCATCGGCTAAGCCGATTCAACCAGAGTGGAACGATGCGGCGCTTCGCAGCTTCTTTGACGACAGTGAGGCGGTCCGGGACTTCCTCATTGTCGTTCACGATCAGAACGATGTTGTTCCTGCTGGGCCGGATCATCCCATGATCGGCGGACTCTTCGTAGAGGAAAGAAAGAAACTGAAAGAGATGAATGACAACCTAGACAGAATCCTGGGCGAATGGCTGGGTAGGAAGCAACGGCAGCGTCGCGAAGAGCGGGTGCAAGCTTGATCGTGTCTGCGCGTCTGCCCAGAAGACCAAGTCCTTTCCGTTCTTGGTAGTCCTTTGGGAATGATGAACGACGAATTGCTACTTTCGATACCCATTATTGCATGACGAGCAGGGCATGGTCGATACCCGCCTTTGTGGATAAGCAATCGGCATGGTACAGGCGCTTTAAGGAGTTTGTGAGCGGATGATTTCATGTTGTTGTCCCTCTTTTAGTCCACAGTGGAACCATCTTATGGCGACTCAATTTTCTGACCACAATCTTTGCACTCTTTTTGTTTCCTTGGTCTCAAACATCACACTTGCAACTTAGGTTTCTCTGCATGCATGGCGCGGTTTGTGTCTGTTACTCCTGCCTGCGTCTCTTCAGTGCAGCGCACTGTATAATACGCATTTTACAGAACTTATTGGGCTGGGTCAGGGTGTTTGGCGGGTAGCAGGAGCAGGTTGGGATGTCATCATTCTTCTGCTTTGAAAAGTGCGCCTGTGCGCGCCCTCGAGGAGCAGTGCACCGAATAGCGGTGACATTGTCATGCAGCTCATGTTGCACCCAATTTGATGATATCTGGCACGTTAAGATCTACAACTACAGATCCCAGTTAACTAATGCACGCGCCCGTGGTTCCACACTGCCGTGATCTAAGAGACGGTCAGATGTACAAGGCTGAGATCCCATTCCATGGGAGCCGTCAGAGCAAGGGGCGTATGTGCCCCTGAGAGATCCGGGCAGGACCCAGCCACACGGTCGTACATCGTACACCGGTAGATGCTTTTTGGATGGTTAGTAGCTGAATGGCATCACGGGAATAATGTGGCGCTGGAATTGATTGGGTCCTTTCAGTGAGAGAGGTGCCTGCTGGGTGGTGGTTGGGACAGGGGTACGTAAGCCAATGTCATGTCATGACTGTAGCACATCATACCTTAGGTTCCAGGTAGCATTCTCTTCTATGGGGCTGAGCAGCAAGCAGAGCTAAATAAAGCCTGGACCGAAGCGAGCGACTCAGCCTTGCAGCTTGCTCGTCCAGCAACTTCAGCCGAGGGTCAAGTGGGGTATCCCGAACTATATATCAACTCCTCCGTCAGCTTCCCCCTCCGTCAGTCTTACACCTCTGCAATCCCAACAGTATTCAGTCTTTCAACGACATCCATTGCTGCTACTTGACTAGGAAGCATCTCCAACTCTCAATAGAAGCAAGAATTTGGTAGGATATCGGCCGATCCATTGTTATCCTAGGAAACCACCGCTGCAACTTCCGTTCAACCCCGCCGCACCCGGTCATCTCACTCATCTTCACATCAACATCACCATGTCGGACCCATATTCAAATCCATACGGGCCGCCTCCGCAGAGCTACACCCCTACTCCAGGCTACCCGCCTCAAGGTCCGCCTCCCCAAGGCTACGATCCACAACAGCAGGGCCAGCCACCCTACGGACACTCGCCCTACCATACCCCCCAGCCACCATATGACGCTCCATACGGTGCGCCGCCGCAAGGTCAATACCCACCTGCTGGATACGGACCACCTGATCAAGGAGGCTTTCAGCATGGACAGCAGGCTCCGGCTCCAGGGGCTTATGGTGGCTATGAGCAGCCGCCGCCACAGGCTGGACAGGGTTATTAGTACGTAATTTCTCCCGCCTCTCCCTCTCTCATGGTTCAAGGCTGACTTTTTGAACAGTCCACCGCAAGGCGATGCCCGTGGTCCTTCCCCCGGCTATCCGGCCTCATCCGATCCATCGCATCAGTTCCCTCAGCAAGGCGCTTACAACTCCGCTCCCTATCCTTCCGACCCGAACGTCCCCGTTCCGCAACAGTACGGTGGTCCCAACCAGGGCCCAGTAGACCCTAATGCGCCAGAAGGCGAGCGCGGGCTCGGAACGGCGTTGGCGGGAGGTGCGGCAGGCTACTTCTTGGGCCACAAGGCTGGCCATGGCTTCTTGGGCGCGATTTCCGGCGCGTTGTTGGGCAACTATGCCGGCGATGCCTTTAAGAATCATCAGCAGCAGCCTCAGAGCGGTGGAAGCCACCAGGGCAAGCATCACCACCATCACCATCACAGCAGCCAGTCAGGCTCCCAGGGTGGGTGGTAAGAGGATTACAGTCATTGACTCCATGCCGACCGGCCTTTTTTGTTGATAAGTTCTTGGTCTCGGTTGAGGAAATTGGATATGGTGGAAGGGCGGTTTTCTGATTTCTCTCTCCGTCAGCCTTTCGGTCAACGGATGTGTTGATGCTTCTCACGGCTGGCATATCGTTTCTTGCCTTTTGGACATGAGGCTACGACTTTCTTTTCGCTTCACGTATAGATCGTGAAAGGGCATGACCATATCTCATTGTTACGGCCTGTAATGAAGCCTTTTGACGTCAAGATCGCTTCCATCATTAGCTTGATGTAATCATGCTGCATGCACCTTCTGTCTGACCATCACAAGATGCTGTCCCATGTCTCCCGTAATTGAACCCTTACACTCCAACGCCAGCCCACCCAGCCAATGCAAAAATCACAACTGATGCCCATCCTACCAGTTATCGAAATTCCCAAAGCCACCCGAACTCTTGACCTTCTTCTTGACCGGCTCCTCCACCTCGCCCACCTCGTCCCAGCCCGCATCAGACCCAGCTCCTACCGCCGATCCTCCATTCTCCAGGACCGCCTTGTGCAGATACTTCCCCACCCCAGCCGTCTCCGCACCGGCCTCTCCCGTCCTTCCCCTGACCCTCTTGCCCGTCCACGTCACCGTATCGTCCTCATCCTCGCCCTGCTCCTTGCGGCGGCGGGCCTCGGCCTCCTCGCCTTCCCGCTCTGCACGCTGCTTGAGAAACTCCTCGAAGGGGTCGACGAAGACGACGACGTCCTCGATGATCAGCGGCGGGTCGGGCCGGTTCGTGTCCGGGTCCGTGGGCGCATTCTCGAGCGCGCTCAGCACGGCGTCCGAGGCGCCCGGCACGACGTGCCCGAAGATGGTGTGCTTGTTGTTGAGGTGCGGAACGGGCCGGTAGGTGATGAAGCTGGTTGGGGAAGGAAAGAACAGATGTCAGTGGCAAGTGGATGGAAGTAGACGAGTCTCAGAGGGGAAGGCTTACAATTGGCTGGAATTTGTGTTCTTGCCCTTGTTGGCCATGGACAAGACGCCGCGCGAGTCATGCGCGAGCGGGCCATCGAACTCGTCATTGAAGTTCTTGCCCCAGACGCTGGTGCCGCCCTTGCCGGTGCCGGAGGGGTCGCCGCCCTGGATCATGAAGTTGCGGATGTTGCGGTGGAAGGGGACGGCGCGGTAGTAGCCCTTCTTGGCCAGCTGCACAAAGTTCCACACCGCCTTGGGCGAGTACTCGGTGTGCAGCTCGACGTTGACGTCGCCCACGTTGGTCGAGATGCGCGCGTACCCCTTGATCTTCACCCGCCGCGGCTTGAGCATGTACTCTTCGTCCGTGAGCAGCGCGCGCTCGCCCCCCGTGTGCGGCGTTAGACCGGTGCTGGTGAAAGATGCGGCGGCCTTGCCTGTGGTGTGTTGTGCGGCGTTGTATGGCACTGTTCGGCCGGAGCTGGTCGTCGTACCGCTTTTGCTTGCACCGTTCTTAGACGCCTTTGCCAACGCTCCAGGGGTAGACGTGGAGCGGTTAGGATCGATGCGCTCTGCCCTGGCCTTCGCAACCACCTCTTTCGCCTTCAGCACCTTCGCCGAGCTTCCCAGAGCGTCCGTGTTCACGCTGCCTTTGCTCCTCTCCCTCTGCTGCTCGTCCGTCAGTGCGGACGTGCCCTCCTTGATGTACTTGAACGAGCTCAGGTCCCGCTGGCCGACATTCATCGGATCCTGCAGCGTGATGATGTCCGCCCGCGTAAACTCCTCATCGCTGACCAGATCCCTCCAGTTCTTGGCCTTGGAATTCAGCCGCTCGATCGTGTCCGCCGCAAACACATTGCCCGTATTCCTCAGCGCCACGATGTGCGTATTGTCCGTGAACACCTTGTACGTCACCGGATCCACGTACTCGCCCTCGTCGTTCTTGGCGAAGTTGAGTTTGATCAACTCGCTCGTCTTGAGCGGTGCCCCGGTTACAGGGTTAGTTCCGTGCTTCTTCAGCCATGGGAGGATGTTGGTGAGGTCGAAGATGGTTCCGTCGGCGGTGCACACGGGATGGGAGAAGGGTTGCAGGGAGAGCGCACAGAAGTTGAAGGGTAGTCGGCGGAAGTTGGCTCCTGGAACTTTCGGCCTCCCCACACCCGCGCCGGCGCTGGCGGAGTAGGCATCTTCCGATGCCCATTCGGAGTGCGTGATCTATAGTGGGTGATGGTTTAGCAAATAGACTGACACCGTTCAGGTTCGCCGTCTCTTACATATAGCTTGTCCGTTCCTGTGGACCGGCAACATCAGCATCCTTGTAGCTCTTAAAGTTCAAAGTGCACTCACCTTTTCCCATGATGAGCTGGAGTCCCTTCAAAACTATTTGCGTCACAGACGACCGAGTGGAGGGAGAGCGTATTGGAATATTTCGAGATGCGCCGGCAAGTTCCGTCGACAAGGTGTGACGATGATCCAAAAGCTCAGTCGGAAAGGGGCTAGTGGTGAGAGGCCTCTGCGCTTGGAATCGCCGGCTCACCTCGATCAATACCGATAGCCTATGAACCTGTACAGGTGTATAAGGACCTGCATCTAGAATTTCACTGACACTTTCTATTCGAGCCCACCAAGAAAAACTCCTACCGACATATATTTGCTTTTCCTAGAAACCTGCCACCCCATGATAGTGTTACAATGTAAAGCAGTGAAAGACGAGCAATATAGTAGTACACCAACTCCAAACAATCCTGACAGAGGACCAATCACTGGACGCCTCCCTGATATCTTAGAGCAACAACCCATTCACTCGCAAACTCCACCCCATGTCTCCTTCGGGTGCCATACTTCCTCCAGGCGGTATTGCCGATGCCTATGTCGGCTACAGATAGCTGCCAGTCATGACCTTCCCCAGATATGAGGGCGTTGAGTACGCCCGTCTTCGGGGCCCCCATTGAGACGATGAATTTGGGACGGATATATAGGATCTGGGAGTCAAAGGACGAAATTTCGCCTGTATAATTTCCGGTCAGTAACGTCATAACGCAGGGGATATCATTATCGCAGAAGGGGAGGCGAAACGTAAGCAGGAGACTCGCAAGCTTACCTGTGGAGCCATCGATCCCTGAAGGGACGTCCACCGCCATTACCGGCGCCTTGGACTTGTTTGCCCATTTGATTAGATCGAACGCAACAGCTTGATCATCTGTCCTTAAGTCCTCGAATGCCATGTGCATGCCCAGGAGTCCATCTATGATGAGCTCCGGTGGTGAGTCCAGTGCCTTTAGATCAGCTTGAAGGTCCTCCCATCTGGACACCTTGCCGCCTATGTTCCTGAACATGCTTAGCTGTCTCCTGGTGTTTTCTAACTGCTCTTCTTCCCGTTCGAATCCAAGCAGGCATATCATCACTCGGACGCCGTGGTTTCGCAAATGCCGACCTCCCGCTACTGCTCTTGCGCCACTCTTATTGTTTCCAGCCAATACTACTACCACAGGTAGAGCGTTATGGTTCTGCTTTCCTAGCCGGTGGCCACCTGAGTTTAGGACTGACAGTCCTACTTGAGCAATGCCACGGGCCGCATTCTCCGTCAAAATTTCTTCTGTAAGGCCTAGTTCTGATGTCGCTATCTGTTCGATGTCAAGCATCTGTAACGGGCTGACACACGGGCATGGACGATTAGTCCCTACCATTCTCAACGATGGTTTGGAAGAAGGCGTAGAGCCAGCCAACGGCGAAGGCGAATGTGTGGACTTTCCAGGCCTAGGAGTAGTATATGGATGTTGGAGAGTATGACTGGCAGACCCAACAGCACTCCCCTTTCGTGACGGTAGCCTTGTTGATGCACGAGACATGGTTCTCCGTGAACTTCTCCCGCTTTCAAAGGCCTCGGTAGTGTCACTTTCTGTCTCGCCGGCTTCGCTCTTCCAATCATTCGTCCCATTTGTCCTAGATCGCTCGAGAACCATTTCCGTAGCATGGAGATTCTTTCCCCCAGCTGTGCCTGGTCTAGCTTGCGACAGCCGGTTGAAGCTGACCAGTCGATCTTCATCAGCGGTAGTGTCTCCATTCCTGATCTCTTCGAACACAGATCTCTTGTCGAACTTCAACAGATTCTCCTGGAAGTCAAATTCGGGCAATCCTTGAACATCTGCGGCATCCCCGGTTGCCCAGCCATCCGTCTCCTCGATTGCCGCATGACGGGTCCGTTCCTTGCGCCCTAAAGCCTTCACTGCCTTCTTCCCAATGAGACCACCAACTGCACCCGTAATAGGTTTGAGCAGACTCTCTGGTTCCTCAGATAATTGAAAAGGTCCGCCGTTGCCCTCCAGTTCCACAGCCTGAGGTTCTGCTGCCGCCTCACGCTGAATTCTACCGCGGGCCCCTCTCCTGCTCCGTTTCGTCGCTTTCTGAGACTGTGCTAGGGGAGCATCCTCTGTCATGCTCAATGTTGCGGCAATAGCAGAAGTAAGCCGTGAATCAACCCCATCGAAGGTGAGGCCAGATAATGCGGCGATATCTATGGTCCCATTTTGCGGTTCTGCAGTGTTCAACGGTGTCATCGAAGCAACGGTTGAGTATTGTCCAGCGACCGCGGGCGATATGGTTGGAGCGGTTTCCGCGCTCGTTGCAGGTTGCCTGCCCACGCTGAGGATGGCGGGATCAACAAAGGGTTGTTTTACCGCGGGCTGAGGCGGTCTCAGCCCGGATTGGTGACCTGCGGATGCATGCCGAGGGTGAGTCCCATGACTCACTGGCGGTGGGATTGGGATGGCAGGGTTTTGAGTTGTTGGACCCGTTAGATGCGGGGTGATTTCGAGGTCCGCGATATGAGAGCCCTCGACCCGGTATTCGGGAAGGCGATGGCCCGTCTGGGGGAAGATTACTATTCGAAGCCGAAGTCAGTTCCATCCATTGGTCCACTGAAGGAGATCGCATTGCATACCATCCCGCAAAGTTAACTGCTGGCCAACAACGTCTGCAACGAGACCTTGCACTTGCGCATTCGAAGGAAGCTTGAGGGTAACCAGAACCGTCAAGCCGATGAACTCGGAAGCCATAACTACTAGATGAGCCTCGAGTGCTGCATCCAGTGCGTGATCGCCCGCAACGAACTTCCTGTCCTGGTGTGATTCTTGCCCAACGGTAAGTGGTGGTCGGTGGTCGTTTTTCAGATTGCCGTTTTCGGCAAAGAGCTTGGAAATTCCGCACGCGATGCGTCGGTGTTCTCGACGCCGGTAGTTTGTGACAGCTACCTACCTAGGTAGCCAACAACAAAACCAGGAAGGAGTGGCGTTTACTGTCCTTCTCTAGAAATTAGATGCAAGGGAATGAAGTTGATATCTTCTGTGGTGGCCTTGGATGCCAGAATATCTCCAGAGAACACCGGCAATGGCATACCTGGGTGGCTCGTTGACAGGCTCGACTATGTTTTAAAGCCCATCAAGGGTCGGGAACTACGAGAGTAATCGTACATAGTAGAGTAGATCGCCCATGGAGAGGCTGTTTCTATGTGGCATGATCTCTATACATGGCCTGATAGGAAGCCATACCTCACGTAAAGTCAAGTAGGAGGCAAGTCTCTCCGCCCAAACGCCCCTATAAACATTGTAACCCATCGCCCACGAAAGGAATAAACGTCAGTTTGCCTCGCCAATCATCTGCGCCGGGTTGATGGAGAGAAACCTGCAGAACAGCTCAAGCATAAGCAGACATCATAGCCTCCTCCTCCTCGTCAATCTCGACTATGTCTCGTCTCGCTGCTGATCTGCCTCGTCCAGTATCAGCACTATAATTACCTTTGTTGGAGGCCGTGCCGGCGAGAGCCTCATCAACGGTATACAGATCGTTGTAGAACCTCGTCACCGTTGGATGCGCCATGACCTTCCGAGGGTCGAAGTTCAAGACTTGTAGCCCATCTTGACGTGTAGCTCTGCTCAGAGCTACGTATGCTTGACCCTTTTCAAAGACCTTCCCAAGGTCGACCTTAACCCGCTCCAGTGTCTGTCCTTGAGCTTTGTGTATGGATAGTGCCCAGGCAAGTATAAGAGGTACCTGAGACCGGGAGGCCTGTACCTCACCGTTTGGCAGCTCGATTTTCCATGACTCTGGTTGACAGAGCAGCTCCCGTGAAGTACCGTCTGCCAGTTGAAAGCGCACGAGTGGCCAGAGCCTGCCCTGACCTTCGCCGTTCCGTAACTTTTCCATCTTCTTTTTGAAAAGTTTCAATGCGTCATCATCGGCACCGAGATCCTCGGTGTCATCCCCATTCTCTTCTCTGTACGTGTAGGATTTGTCATCCATGAAGCCTACAACGAGTCCCAGGGAGCCGTTGACCAGTGACTCGTCAATGTTTTTAATGAGCATGACTTGAGAGCCTTTCCTCAGTTCCAGTCGGATCGGAGCCATGCAGTTTGACAGAAGTTTGTCTCTCATCTTTATATCCGTAATGGTACCGCCATCCATAGCCGTGAAGATTTGAGTCGGACCACTTAGACTTGTCATCCTTGTGGTGTTAGCTCTGTCGACCTCGGTTCTTGTGGGAAACCTTGAATTCGGTTAGCATTATCATAGGTGAAAGGTTGTAAGGAGTTCAACATACAGCTCGGTAGCCTGCACACCGTCATCGTAGTTGATCGGTCTACTCAAGGATTTGAACGTAGCAATAGACTCCTGGGTAAGTTTTCCGATCCGCATTTCATTCAGCATCCTTGCAAACACTGCGCGGCTATTAGGGTTGATCAGAAAAGGGGGTAGGATGTGCGCACCGGGATCCTTTTGTCGGAACACATGTGTAAGACCAATGGTATGATCGATTCCAAGCTTCCATGTCCCTGCGTCAAAAGCAAATTTCGCGATCTTCCCAGAATCCGGAACTGGCGGCAGCTGAAAGAAATCTCCTGTAACCACAAGTTTAATTCCACCAAAAGGACGGCCGTTATTGCGAATCTGTCGAGCAATGCCTTCTAGCTTATCGAAAAGATCTCCGTCAACCATGGAGATTTCGTCAATGATGAGGAATTTAGTACGTAGCCATCGTGTCTTGGCTTTGGGGTTCTTCTTGATCTTCTTCACAAGTTCTGGTACCGCTTCCTTACCCAAGCCAATGCCACCAAAACTATGGAGCGTTACGCCCCCAATATTGCAAGCGGCCAGACCAGTCGAAGCAGTTACAGCCACCCTGTCTGGATCACGCGCATGCTTGCGCCGCAGTTCGGCGATAATCTGACGAAGGAGGACGGACTTTCCAGTGCCGGCCGAACCGGTGAAAAAGACACTTTTCTCTTTGTTAACCACCAAATCCAGGACATTCTTCTGCTCTTGACTCAGTTGCACGAAATCAACTTTGACCTTGCGTCTTGAAACGCCGGTTTGCTGGTCAGAATTTGCAGGCCGTTTAGCCTTCTTCATCCGCTTCTGTTCCTCCTTGACAGCACTGTAGGTTTTGTTCCATAACGGGGTTGGATTCCTTGGGGTGTTATTCGGGATAGAAGGAACGTTCTCTCTGCCGGGTGGTGAGGTTTTGGCATTCTCCTCAAGCCATGGCAAGGTGCGCCGTTTTCCCGGGCGCGAATCGGGCTCTTGGGGCGGACTAGGTCTCTTTGGATGTACAAACTCACCACTTGGCGCTTGTCTCTGGAGTAACCCTGCGTTGGGAGGAGTCTTCTTGTGTTCCGCAGGAGAAGAAGACCAAGGAATAGGAGCACTGCTCGATAGCTCTGGGGAGATGGCAATAGAAGCAGTTGTTGGTGCTGGAGGTGGTGAAAGATGTCGTGATTTCGAATTGGACAGCGGCGCTGATGCTCTTGGAGGGGCCTTCGGTGCAGTGAGGGCTTCTTTCAAAGTCTTAGGCGCGAAGTATTCCGCAGAAAGATCAAGATCCGAGTCGTTCTCGAAGTCGTTCTCGTCGAAGTAAACAGCATCATGCAGGCTTGTGATTTCCGGTACACTGGAGGAAGTCATAACTCCTGTGCTTTTTAGAGCTTGCACCTCCTCTCTGAAAGAATCATCCTTATGCAATGCCGTAGGAAATCCATGGACACCGGAATGACTCTTCTTCGTTCCTACATTTCCCGAAACAAAGCTTGCTACAGGTGGGCCATTAACCACCGCCGACGAGCTTGGTTTAAACGGCGCTCTCGCGTCTGGGATGGGGTGCGGAGGTTTGTATGTCGCGGTGCCGTTATCTGACCAAGGTGCGTTGCGGTGTGGTGTGAAGGTCTGTTGGCGTAGTGGCTGCGCTGATTTCCCAGAGGCCGACTGGTGGCTTTGCACTGCTCTGTTGAACATGCTCGCCTTTCGAATCCCTATCGGTCGCAATTGGCTCTGGATGGTGTGTCCAGGGTTGACGTTCGCGGTGAGGGCCAGTGACGGAGATACAACTGGAGATGGAAGGAAACACGCGCTCCACTGACGCGCAGCCGAGACGTTCGACGCGCACCAGCGACCAGGTATCGACTTACAACCGGGCGGCATACATTAGATCAGAAACGAAGAAGCGCAAACACAGATTGAGGATGAGTTCTGAAGCGATGAGCGTGTCTGTTGGGAGTCAAGTGATGCAACCTCCGTGAGCCCCTTCCTTCCCTCTTGCTGTTTGGCCGAGCGTGGCATAGCGCAAAAAAGGCGTTATCTCCAACCTAGCAGCGTTTGATGGAAGCCTTAGGGGTCCGACCACACAGACACAATGATCCGGCTGACTCATCAAGCTACATGGAACCCAGTCGCAGGCGGACGGGAGAGTCAGGGGTAATTGAGGGGACCTACCTGGGTAAATGAAGAACGGGGCCCTATAATCCACTACACAATGCCTTTTCCTACTTTCCTCACAGTGTCCGCGTGAATACAAGACCTAGCACGCCGTGCGGGTTTCAGATTATTGTTATAAGCTTCTTTGATGCATACAATTTCTGGCCGTAACAGTTCTCGCTGCTTATACTCCGACGCCAATGTGACCCAGAGACGTTCGGAAGGGTATATGACAATGCTGCAAAATGCGGAATTTTCAATATCTCAGCTCAACAACAGCGCATCAAAGGAAGACGAGGAGTACAAGGAGCATTCCCACGTCCACCATGGCCTATGCCATCAACGATATGAATGGAGATGGCTTCTTTGAGAAACGGACGCTGATGGTTTGTAAATAGCAGATTCGTAGGTCTCGTTAGAGGAAACAATTTCTCGACGCTGTAAGTGGGAGGAATACTGGCCAAAACAAGGGAACTACGAAGGAGAGAATTAGAACGAATCAATCTGCGAGCGATGAGTTGACTATTATGAATCACGACTAGGAAATGTGACATCAGCAAGCAAGTGCAGAAACAATAGTAGAGATGACTGATCGACTTTTCCACCACAAGGTCAGAACCCCCAGAAGACATCCATTAGGGACACTGTGACAAACATCGGATGGCGGCAAACGCGGACGGGTGTATCGATTGTAACAGAGTATCCAAAACCATCCTCGAATCTCAATGCGTGTGGACGATGACTTGCTGAAAAAAGTCTGGTGCAACTCAGCCCTGGTATCCGCCATAGGTCCCTCCATAGGCACCAGGACCAGGCTGGGCCCATTGTCCGCCAGGAGTCGGATTACCACGTCCATAACAACCGGCACTACCAGGCATCTGAGGATATGCTGGAGCGGCCATGGGAGGCGCAGCGCCCATCTGTGGCCCTCCGAACCCTCCTTGAGGCTGATCCCAGCGTTGACCGCCAGGGCTTGGACCTATACATGCATCAATTGATGTTTCACCAAACTATAGGGATCAGAAGCGCAGAATATACCTTGAGGAGTCATCGGACCAGTAGGTCCACCGTACTGCGGGAAGTATGCGCTGGGCGTTTGAGGGCCGAAGCCAGCAGATTGCGGCTGCTGAGGGGAGAAGCCATCAAACTGACCGGTTGGCGGACGATCCTTACCCCACTGTACTGGTCAGCATCACTTCACTCTGTTGGCAGGCTAATGAGGTCTCTTACACTGCACTTCAACGGCCGCCCATTGACGTTGTATCCAGAGAGTTGACAGATGGCCATCGCAGCGTTCTCGTGTGTATCCATTTTCACAAAGGCAAAGCCACGGTCTGCTTGGAATCTTGTCTCCACCACATATCCGAAATTTTGGAAAAGAGGCACAAGGTCGTTTTGAGTGGTATAGGGTGTCAAGTTACCAACGTAACAGGTCGTCTGCCATCCAGGAGTTTGCGCGACCACCATATCGTAGCTCTGAACACCATGGGTAGGAAAATGATGGTGTCCATAAGGTGTGGTGGGCGTCATACCCATTGCAGCCATCGTAGCTTGCTGTGTTACGGAAGGTTGGCCCTTCTGGTTCGCCCAGTTGCAACGAATAGCACGCGAGCCAAGCCATTCGCCGTCCATCGATGTCAGGGCTTTCTCGGCATCCGCGCGTTCACGGAAGGCAACAAATCCATATCCGCGGGAACGACCAGTCTTC
Organism: Symbiotaphrina buchneri; assembly: GCA_001599915.1. NCBI lineage: Eukaryota > Fungi > Ascomycota > Symbiotaphrinales > Symbiotaphrinaceae > Symbiotaphrina > Symbiotaphrina buchneri. Next base: position 893,393 of record BCIG01000002.1, on the reverse strand, counting down.
ATGTCCCACATAACACGAGCTTCAGAGACAGAGCCGAAAGCGGAAAAGGCTTGCAGGAGGACCTCATCGTTGACTTCATTTGAAAGATCTCCAACAAATATGTGGAAATGGTTGGAAGTATCCTCTTTGTTGGAGCTGTTAGACTGATAGGCCCAGTTGACTCGAATTTCCTGTTCCTGGTCAGCAAACATGCCCTTCACCGTTACACTCGCCATAGTGGCTTACAGCCTGGTGGATCCGTCGCCCATTCAGGGTTGCCATCGCACGCTCGGCCGCACCTGGATCGTCGTATTCAACGAACCCGTAGTTGAACCCTTTGCTATGGAACTGCGACTTTATCAGCCGTGAGTGTGTATTTTAAAAGGTTGAATAAGATGAAGTAAGTGAGGTGGGGGACGAGGTGGGAGGGAAGCTGCATGAAGCAAGCAGCCGGCAAGCGACCATTCACTGTTAACGCGCAAGGCCAGTAGAATCTGACTCCTCACCAAGTGAATGTAGAAGGTGAAAGGTGGCGCGGACAACAGACCGCAGTAGAGAACCGAGAACGAGCCAGACCTACATTCTTGTCAGGGATAATCTTGACACTTTGCACATGTCCAGTGGTTTCGAATATCTGCCTCAGTACATCCTCCGTCACCCTAGGATCGAGGCCCCCGACATAGAGCGCCCGCTTGTTCGGCTCAGGGGCGGCACGACGGACGGCACTGCCGGGGGACATGGCGCCCCCTGGAGATGTAATGGCCGTTGGGATCGGATTCGTATTTTGCGGGATTATGACGGGCGGGAGCGGCGGCGGAGGCATATGAGGTTGATGTCCCTGGGCTGACAGATCATGTCCAGCAGCACCGTTGTCATATGCCTGTTGGCCAGGTGCCCCAACAGATGGCTGTGGAGCCATTGACATAGTCGACGATGCCGACGGAGGAGCGTTCTCTGCCATATCCGGAATGCGAATGGATATAACCGCTACACTATGCGTCGGTCACAGATATGCGTCCCGGGAGCGCGGGTATTCGCAGATGGTACTCGAACAGATGCAGCGGAAGGACCTAGCAGAGGCGCCCTGACGCAGCCCAGATATGCGTCGGCAGAGAGTGAAAAGCCAATAACGCCGTACAGATGGGCTTCTATTCGATCAAGGAAGGACTCGAGGCCAGATGTATTCGGCTTTCGTGGGTCGGACGATGGCGACAAGGTGCAGCAAGGCAGAGGCTATCCGACGCGAATGATAGAGCAATGCACGAAGACCGTTGCGGAACTTAAAGAAGCCACAGCACACTGACAGAATGAGCGCCAAGGAGAAGGAGGAAAGATGAAAACGGGAGGAAAAAGCGCTCGGTGCGGAGAGCGCGACCAGCAGCTTAAGTCGACGCTGTGCAGGAACAGGAGATTTGCGACGGATGATGGGAAAGAGAGAAGGGGAGGAAGAAGGTAGCAGCAGCAGCAGCAGCAAGCAGCAGCGACGAAGGCTCGGCGAGTACCTCAATACCTAAAGGATCATTATTATTAGCAGGAGCGGGAAACGACTCAGTGAGTGGCTACCTTACCTATCTTAACCTTACCTAACCTTTGGTAGCGACCACTGGAGCCCACAGGACAGGATTAATCTTCCTTAGCGTGACACTCTTGACTCGGACCTGTACCGCTGGGAGCCTGGGAGCTGCTGCTCTCCGCCGCCAAGCATTTCGTCGTTGAGTTACATAAGCCATCCGGAGCTTCAGCTCTTGTGTCGTGCTTTCGATCAATTCATTTGGGTATTTGATCAGAGCACAACTTCCATTCATGTTCTTCCCATCAATATCTGATGCTCTCGTTCCTTCTGCAAGACACCTCCGATCAGAAGCTCATCGATTGTATACAAAGCGTCGTCTTCCCGGTTCAATCTATCCATCCCTCCCTTTGCACCCTTGTCCGAAGTTCTGTTAAAGAGTGGTATATAAATTATAAGCTGCAGACGAGCCCGTAGATGATGGCTCCACAGCAGCAAGCTCAGCCTCCGCTTGAGAGGCTACCTCATATCATCAACCGTGTTGTACGCATATTTCATCCTCCGTGGTTTGGATCAAGCGCTAAGTCTGTTGCAGCTCCTCCAGACCGCGAAGGTCTTCCAAGATCCCGTCCAGCACGATGGCAAGCATGCATTTCACACTCACGGCCAGTGGAGACGGGCTATTCCTAAAGCCATCGGGGACTTTCACGAGGCTCTTGATGAGCTAGAAATTGAAATTGTAAGCCAATCCCTATGTGATTGATTTTTATACGAATCAACAAGCCGAAGTATATGGTTATTCCAAGTTGGTGCTTCAGTTGTTTATGTTTTCTCTATATCTGGCGTCCTCGGGGTGCAGCCCCCGCCTTCAAACGTCTTCTGCTGACATTTTGGCCAGCTGCAAGCTAAATCGGTGATGGAGCGGGATTTGCGCCGCCTTCGAGCAAACCGTGCAGCAAGAGAGCGTGACGCATCTGCCGAGCGCCGGCGTCTGAGCGGGGGTACGCCTGTAGAGCAGGCCTCTACCCTGCCCGAAAAGCCTGCCGTCAGCCCGAGGGAGTTGAAGACGGAGGGTGCACAGCAACCGGAAAAGCCTGACGTTGTGATGACCGAAGAGACCACTGCACCGGAGCCGCCAAGTGTCCACTCACCTGCACAGCTGCCTGAAGTGGTTGAGAAACAGGAGGCGCCGGAGCAAGCAAGAATGGTAGAGGAGTCCAAGCCAACGTCCACGGAGGCGATTGAAGCACCACAGCAAACTTCACCTGATGATGTTGCGGAGAAGAGGATGGCCGAACCGGTTCAGGGATCTACGACCACCGCGGAGCAGGCTCCAGCGGTAACGGAAGAGACGATACCCGACAAAGCTCCCTCTGAAAAAGCCCCGAGCGAGTTCAACTTCGACTCTATGTTCGGAGACCTCACGGGTGACAACGCCGATGCCGGAGGAGATCTTAATTTCGACCTTGACTTTTCCACGGGCGATCTGGGTAACACCAACTTCGGTGCCGACATGAACTTGGGCGGGATGGACAGCCAGGATGGGAGCAACTTTATGCAACAAGGCTCCAATGATGATGTTGGTTCTCTGTTACCGGGACTGGAGAGCTATGCGAATGCCGCCGACGATTTGAACAACCTGGATCTTGGGCAGTCTAATACGCAGGGGCTTCCCGGTGAAAGCACCGATCAGAATTTCTTCGATACGGCAGATCTGTCGGGAGACCTCATACCCGCAGATTACAATTTCGATGATCTGTTTGGACCCGGTGACTTCAATTTCGAATCCGGAAATACGGGCGGGAATGGGGGAACAGGCACGCTCGGGGAAGGCGGCGAATTTGATGACGCCTTCTTTGGTCTGGACACTACTTGATTGGATGGATTCCTTCGAGTGGTTCTATACACCGGCAGGACCGAGGAATATATCTAGGTATACTATCTACTGTTCTATCTTAACACAGTTCTCCGAGCCCTAAGTCTCCGGTAATCATATGCGCTTCAGCTTGGACGATATGAAACGCACGCCTATTGGAAGAACTGCATATGATCGCACCGTAGGAAGCGAGTGGGGCAGTCCATGCTCTCTCCGCTAGTTTAAGGAAAAACAGTCAACTGAGGACGAGAATTTTGGTCAATATAATTTCATTGTGATATAAAATGATCTTTATGAGAGTACGACGAAACGAACCGAAAGAAAAACGACGAACTCAATAATGCTGAGTATCAAAGTCAAAAGCAGCTCCGAAAGACACAAAACAAAAATAGCTGGAAACAGGAGGGAAGCAAGCAATATATGTGCGAAAATAAACTCCAGGCATCCCCTGGAGATCTTTGGGAGTACTCCAACAATGGACAAAATTTCGGTTCATCACCCCGCATGGTAGGGAGGCGACGGTACCGGTGTGATACGTGGCCTTGGCTGCGTTGGCTACGCTGGCTGCGTTGGCTGCGTTGGCTGCGCTGGCTGCGTTGGCTGCGTTGGCTGCGTTGGCTGCGTTGGCTGC